>VUQH01033880.1:0-13658 GCA_015106775.1 Etroplus canarensis | reverse complement strand
AAACTGTGCACCAGGAACTTTATGGTCAAGCAGCTGCATGCAGGCCTTACATCACCAAACACAATGCCAAGTGTCAGATGGAGTGGTGTAAAACACACTGCCAGTGGACTCTGGAGCAGTGGAAACGAGTTCTATGGAGTGACCAATCACACTTCTCTATCTGGCAGTCTGATGGAGCAGTCTGGGTTTGGTGAATCCAGGAGAACGTTACCTGTCTGACTGTAAAGTTTGGTGGAGGGGGGGTAATGGTATGGGGTTGTTTTTCTGGGGTTGGCCTGGGCCCCTTAGTTCCAGAGAAGGGAAAGCTCAATGCTTCAGCTTACCAAGACATTTTGGACAATTCTATGCTTCCAACTTTGTGGGAACAGTTTGGGGAAGGTCCTCTTCTGTTCCAGCGTGACTGTGCCCCAGTATACAAAGCAAGCTCCATAAAGGCATGGTTGGATGAGTTTGGTGTGGAATTTAATTCAGTTTTATTTCTATAGTGCTAATTCACAACAAAGGTTTGACTGTATAGTTTGAGAGAAAACCCCAAAAATTAGATGATTCCCTATGAGCAGCACCTGGTATTTGTCATTTTTATTTACAGATACATATATACTGCTGTGTGTGTGTGCAACACAACACAGAGTTGGCGTCAAAAAACTCTAAAGAGCAAGAGAAAACAGCTGATGGTGTTGATGCCAGTCGTACGTTCTTAACACAATCTGTAGTTGTTCTCATTGATCATTGCTGTGTAACGTGTACATCGTGTGTACTTAATGTATGAAAGTGCACTACTTTAGTTGTTGAGTGATTTGAGTGTGAACCAAAGTGGAAGGTCATCCCAGACCACCAGACCACCCAAACACAAGAATGTCTACATTGGGGGGTTAAAAAGGTCCTTTAGGTCCATATTTAAAGAAAAAAAATCCATTTTTGACTATTTGTGGTGTTTGTCAGACAACAGAGGGTAACACAGTATAGAACAACTGTGCTGTAAATGCAGATGTCTTAAAACAGACAAGTATAGCACATTAAACCAGTGTAAATTCCATCAGATGATGTCATGTTTGCTGCATCACAACTCTGACTTCTTTCTCAGTTGACACACTTGAGCTCCTCCTCTTTGACTGACAAACTGTCCTTCAGCAGTGTGACCTGGTGTGTTGGTCGTCAGGGTCTGATGCAGGTAGCCGTTGTAGAAATCAGCTGCAGTCAGTCTTTTTTTCAGGAGCACTGCCCTGAATCCCAACCAGCCATTGTGGAACACACATGGACACACACGTTAGGACAAGAGACAAAGGAAGGCAGTACCATGTTACTCTATTCAAAACTTCATAAAGTTCAACCCTGTCATCAGGAACAGACATTTCATTAGATGCCTTTTTTCGCTTTTCCTTGGATTCTCTTAACACTCGCCTTTTTTCCCTCTAATTTCCTACTGATGAAGTTTGGAGCTTCCAGAACCTTCTCCAAGTGAGTACATTTCCACTGTGGTGCTCAGCACTCTGACTGTAGTTACCTGCTGGCCGCTGTGATCACCTGTGATGGCTAAAGCTGTGCCTGGACTGCTGACTTTAGCTGTATTTGTGCATCAAACTATCCATATATGTCCTGCTGCTATGACTGATACTGTACCAAAAGGCTGCCAGTGACAAGTGCTAAATGTATTGGTGCTTAGAAAAGTGCTTCTTACTGCAAGCGCCAGTCACCCTACACATGGCTGCACTGGACCCTTTGGCAGACTTTTTCTGGCCCTAGAGCCATATGTTTAACACCTGTGATGTATGCCTTTTGATGCTTTGTGTGTGTCTCTCTCTCTCTCTCTCGCTCACACACACACGTCCCCGTGGGTGCATCAGGGGCAGTCTGGGGTTCAGTGTCGTGTCTAAGGACACTTCAGAATGTACACTAGAGGAGTTGGGGAATCAAACCGTCAACCTTACAGTTAGTAGACAACCTGCTCAAACCCCTAAACCACAACCACTGTAATCGGCCTACTAACTACAGTAACCATTTTTCCTACTCTGGTAACTATGTCTCACTGTCAGCACTGCTTGTAGACTGTTTGGGTGCTAGAGTGGCTCTTCAAGTCAAGTAAAACAGCAGAAAGTCAAAGGTGACTGAAGAGACCAAATGAGTTGTCAGAGAACTGAAGGGGGCACCACGTTTCAGCAGTCAGCAATGTCACCTCACAGCAACGAGGTTCTGGGTTTGAACATCCTGGTCAGCAGAAGCCTTTCTGTGTGGAGTCTGCATGGAGTGGCACACACTTCCTTTTCCACTTCCCACACATCAACTTCAATTTTGGATCAAACTGGGACATGAGGCTACGGCTGATCATAGAACTTTTCCCTTTCCTGGTTCGGTATGATACAAAGCAGGTTTGTTGGCCATGTTGACCTTTAGCTCTGGTATTCTGCTCATGGCTTGCACACATTCACGAGAAAACTGAGTCAAATGATTGGACACAGTTCATGCACCACCTAGCTCCTAGAACCAACAACTTGTTGTGATGTTGTGGTAGACATGACGGTCAGGTGTGTTGGAGGACGAGTGTCAGCTGATTAAATGAGTTTAAGAGAGCAGGACCAACCTTACAGCAGACTGCCAGTGTGTTGGACTCCTTCTGAAAGCTCAGAGAACCGGGGATGGGTTTCCTCCCTGGATCTGCAAACAGTACATCAGATTAACGTTATGGCATTTGTGATAGAACACGCAGCACGGTACAGTCATGTCAAATCTCAGGGGCTTCAGTGCCTCTGGGTTTGCTTTTTAACAAAATCTGACATACAGACACATTCATCCAGATGATCTAATGATCCCATATGGTTTGTTATGCAATGACACCTTCAACTTCTTTTCCCACAAACTCCCATCTTTTTCAAGCCTGGACTTCCATACTGGCTGCAATTCATAACTTGAAAACATCTGAATTTCTCTCACTGAATCTTTTTTGGGTACCGCAGGCTCAGCAATCACTCAGTAATGTCCCCCACGCTGGTCCACATCCCGGCTGATACATGAGCCGCCTGTCCCCAGGACGCCCACTGCTGTCAACCTCACAACAGGGGGGGCCACATACAGCCCAGGCTGGCCAGCCCAGTAAAACCACTGGCTAATAACCAGGAACACACAGAACCTGAGTTCTTGTACATGAAGAAGAAATGCTGCTGCAAGTGAGTACCTTTTCTTTCTTTCTTTTCTTTTTCTTTGCTTTAGTATGTCAGAACATGGCTGATGTCTCTGTCAGTAAGAAGACTTTAAAACTGATCAAAAAACAGTTAACCCTAGTACTGCAAGACCTCAATATATTGATGTCCCAGACAAGTTTTGCGTCCTGCTGGTCATCTATATATTGATCACTTCCAGCGTTTTCATTTACTACCGGTCGTCTAGCTGGTCGTATAGCTGGCAGGACTAGGGTTTAAGTCCAAATATTTATTAGGGCCGTTTCTGGAGCCCTGGCCACATGTTTAAGAAGATGCTGAACAGTGCCCAAACCTGAGACACACGACCTGGACCTCTGTGGACTGGTTTTTTGTTTACGCTCAAAGGTGCCCATGGGTGGAGGCAGGTCCACTTTGAGTGTAGAACCTGGGCCAGACATTCACTTAAACCCAGACCAACTTCACAAACACTCCCAGGATCTGCTTTGTTTAGTGACATTTAGATGTGAGGGTGGAACTGCCAAGGCTTTTTTGTTAATCATTTTACCTGATAATGAAATCGGACATTTTCCTGCAAAATCCAGAAGTTTTATTGTCCTTCCCATCCACATGGTCCTCAAAGGGATCTGATGAAAGAGAGAAGGATCAGTGCAGTGACATTCAGCAGAGTCTGAACTTACTCACATATGCACAGCTCCTTACCCGAGATCCGATGGCCCGATACAGACGATCAATCTGCTCACAGGTCTGTTCCTCCCATACTATCCAGCTCAGGGACAGCTTGATTTTTGGGGCTGTTGGAGGAAATGAAGGTGTAAGTTAGAAAAGCTGTTCATCACTTATATTAAAAACATGTCTACGCAGTTCAAGCATCTCTACCGAATGTTGCACCGGTCTGGCCTTGCTCCCTTTTACTTGCCATTCTCTCAGGCAGAGACATCAGTGTGTCAATCAGCTGCAATCAAGAACACACATGCAGCAACTATGTTACAGTCCTGCAGGGAAGATGACCATGTTCTACACTGCATGTTCCAACTACTCACAAGATGTGCTCCCTTTGTGGCTAAAGCGGCTCCAAGCTCATCAGCAGTGCAGTTGTCAGGGACCTCATGGATCTGCTGGTTGAGAACAGGGCCTACATCGAACCTGCAGGGTGAGTTTGAGTTCTTTTGTGGCCGTCATCAGGAGAAAGAGCAAAATACCACAAGCTTTCTCCACCGTTTACCTGTGAGGGTGGATCTGGATAATGGAGACTCCTGTCACACGGTCACCATGCATGATGGTGTGAAAGACGGGCGCTGGACCTCGCCACCTTGGCAGCAGGCTGGGGTGAACATTTAAAATCTCACTGACAGGAAGGAACAGAAACAGACAAATTTCATACATGTTGTGATGTCACTCCATGTTAGAGCAGCTTCAGTGCTCACACTGATTCTGGAATGCTACGTTCCTACTGCAGCTGAACTGACCCATATCTGATGTTTTTATGACAGTCTGAACAGCACAGATTAGACTCCACCCACTTCCATATGTATCTGAGGTTTTTCAAAGTGACCTCAGTCTGAACGCTCATGTCACACTTCATCAGACTTTTCTATCACTAAAGTGAGACAGATATCATAACTCTGCGCCAGAGGAGACGAGCCACGCTGAGATTAAATGTCAACAATGGAGCAAACAAGCATGGCAGACAGCGTTGATGGAGCTAGTCAGTGGAAAGAAAGTGAAGTTTTACACTCACGCTGAGATGTGTAGCATCATATTTACTTCTGTAAACACACCATGCTGCGTGTGACGTCATGACTTCTTCTTCAGGAGTCTGATGGCGTCACATTTAAATTATAACGTAAACGACCACACAGAATAATCAGGTCTCAGTGAAACATCAGACTTGCCTGCAGTGGGAACGTAGTGTAAGCATCTTCAACTCTACTGAACGCTGCTCATCTAGATATTCCTTCATTGGGTGTTCGGTTTGCAGCGAACCAAAACCAGGCCACTAAAATGTCTCCTGGACATGATCCACCTGTCCCTTACTGTACTTCTGTGTATGGAGCTGTGATGGGGAGGTCCTGTCAGCAGTGGCGCTGGTGAGACCAAGCACAGCAGAAGAGAAGCCGAATGCAAACGCATACACTTACTATACTGTATGTAGCATGATCTACATGTAGAGTATCTATGCTACTTTAAACTTTGACACATAAAGGTGATATATTTTAACTAACTATATATTTAACTTCATTTTCTGCCCCCAGATTCAATTCTGAGAAGTCCATGGATAAATAAAATAATATTATAATAAATAATATAAAATAAAGCTAAGAAGATAAAATATCTATCTTTTGTATTTATATTCGGTGGAGTGTGTGTAATGTGAGCCATTTCCTCCTGGGATTACTAAAGTATTCTGATACACAGGAACAAAAAGGTAAAAAAGCTCTCATGTCGTGAGTGTGGGTCATCCAGTGTAAACACTTTATAATAAAGAGCGGAGGGGTCAGCTGAAGCACAGCTCCACACTGACATGTTGATGTCTGTGGGGTCACCCAGGCAGCTCTGTACTGAGGACAACGTCCCCACACTTCAGGGACAGCAAGACTTGTTCCAGATCCTGCAGAGACCACACCAGGACAACAGTCTGCAAGTATGAACTACCTGTTGATCAACAGTAAATGCTCACTATGGAAACGCGTTGATCAGTCTCTCAGGGAGCAGGCAGCCAAAAGGCACGACCACCCCAACATCAAACCGTCCGGCCACATCATCAGGGGGCCAGCTGTGGAGAGGAAGGCGGTTCTGCTGAGCAAACCTCTTTACTGGGACATCACCAGCCAAAGTAACCACCTCAAGGGTCTCCACTAACCGTTCACCGGAGCTCCTACAAGAGAGCAGAAGAAGATAAGGGCAGTGATGAGTCAGCAGATGTCAGTTGTTTAAAGCAGAACCTGCTCTCAGTGTGAGGGGTCTGTGACCTGCTCTGTGTGTGTGTGTGTGTCGGGGGGGGACTCTGACCTGCTATCTCAGAGTGTGAGTGTGTGGCTCTCTGACCTGCTCTCAGTGAGGAGTCTCAGGGTTTCCACAGCGAACTGATCAGTGCCGAAGAACAGGAGCCTCCACGGTGGGCCCGCTGAGGCGCAGAGCCGCCGTCCGCCGCCGCGGCTCCCCCAGCCGGTCGGCATGCAGCAGCAGGATCGGTGCTGGAAGCTGTGGGGGACCCGCAGAGCAGCTCGGAGCGTCCTGCAGACGGTCTGCATGCTGACGGCAGCGTGTGGACCCCTGAGGGCGGTCTAACCCGGAGCACGGGACGCCGCCATCCTTTCCCGTCACGGTGCGGGTCGGAGCTTCCGCTTCCTCTTCCTCTCTGGATTTAATGACGGTTCAAAACAACCAGTACTCGCATTATCGCCACCAACCGGTAGGCGGTCTGGGTGGGGAAATTTGACCTCGTGTTTCTCCAGTTACTCCATCAAATAGCATTTTAGCTGCGTTCTGCCTCATCTTTGTGCAGAATCTTTTAAATGGGTGGCACAGAGGGGTCCAGCCCAGCCCCCTCTTTACACTGCTGTCAGGCAGTGAGGCAGCCACTCCTCAGAGAAACAGTAGGAGCGCCCCCTCCTGGTCTGAGCTGGGCTGTACATGCTGTGAGGTGGACCTGTATAGTATTTAAGGTAGATTTGTATATTCGTTATACTCTTTAAGGTGGGCCTGTGTACTATTTAAAGTGGACCTGTATGTAATGTAGACCCTCACAGTGTGCCACAGAGGCCCCTCCCTCCGCGCTGTGACGGACAGCAGACCGTGAAGGCAGCACTGTGTGGGTCACATGACAGCAGCCTGTCAGACTGGTCCGACTCTCAGCAGACAGCCATGGTAAGTGTGTGCTCCGAACGCTGGGGTTCGGTCCCGCGGCTCGGGTTGGTTCGGCCGTGGTGTCGTGGTTGGTGTGCAGCCGTGTAGAAAGAGGCTCATACGGACCGTAGGAGTGAACGTGATGGAGAGAACGGCTCTCCGGCCTAGCTCAGCGTCTCCCAGCAGCTAGCTGAGCTAGCAGCGTCCCACCGCTGTAGTTTTAGTGGGTTTGTGTGAATGTGTGGCCGTGGACTGATGCTCGGTGTCCTCTGTGCGCTGAAATTATGTCAGAGACGTGGGACTAAAATGTCAGGTTGTGTTTAGCCCTCCGTTTGAAGGTTTCGGCCTGGTTGTTCCGCAGCGGGACGTCAAACTGTCACTGTGGGACAGAACGGCGTAGACACGCTGTGCCGGTCCCTGCGATGGTCTGTACTGGTCTCTGTCTCTTCGGCGGTCTCTGCGGTGTCAGACTGTACACTGGCTCAGATGGTGACCATCATTAGAAACGGCGCCTAGCGTCAGATGTGCAGCTTGTTTTTGGGTTTTTAGCTAAAATAAAAGAGTCGTGTTTCATGACTCACCTCTGCTTTTCTGGCTTCTTGTACCCACTGGAGAAAGCTTGAATTTAAATGCGTGTCTTTTCTGCTGTGTTACATGAAGAAAAGTCTTAACTTGTGTTTCCATCTTCCTGTTGCAGCCGACCACACAGCAGTCACCCCAGGATGAGCAGGAGAAGCTTCTGGATGAAGCCGTGCAGGCTGTCAAGGTCCAGTCGTTCCAGATGAAGCGATGTCTGGTAGGATGATTTCAGGTTTTGGGTGGATGTGATGTTTGTCAAACAACTGGTTCTTCCTGGACATGTTCATGAGACTTAGAATAAAACCAAAAAATCAGACTAATCAACTGGTCAGAGAAAACACTGAGAAAATGTTCAGAACTGGAAGCAGGGTCTAAGTACTGAAGCCACCACAGCCTACTTTAAATCCAAGGTTAATGTTTGGGGTTCTTCATACTGATACAGAACGCTGTACTCACGTGTATGATCCGTTTTGGACAAATGTCCGGAGGAGCAGGGCCTCCTCCTGAGACATGTCCCCTGCTTCAGCCACTCACTGTCCACATGTCCGATTATTTTCTCTGTACAGATTCTGATTTCAATGTGGTTAAACATTTTTAGACTCCCTTATGTTAAGCCCGTCACACCTTGATGATTTAACAAGTGTATGCCAACATAGGAAAAAAACCCTGAAAATACGCCGGCAAACATCAGTTAAGTTCTAGTGACGGTTTTATAAGTTAAGAGCATGCTGAAGTACACTGGTATACATGGTAGTACGGCGAGGTCACTGGAAAATTTTGAGCATGCACAAAATCTGATGTTTGCCAGCGTATGGCTCATATGTCCCACATACGAGGACCATATCTTGCAGGTACTTGATGCATATGGAGACTTGTGTTACTCATATGTCAAAATACATGAAGGTACCCAAGATGTATTAATAGCCTATGAGTAACTTGTTTTTAACATATCAAACATACCTCCAACACATTGCTGTTTGTAGATGTATTTGACGTGATCCAGTCATACTGAACATGTTTTTAGCACACAGCTGCTGTATAATTGCTGCTGTATGTGGTGCGTATAAGGGGAGTGGTATAAATGGGCTTCAAGTCGTTAATGCTGGCAGTATGCTAGCATATATGTTACGTATACGTCCATTTAACAACATTGTTCCTGCGTTTTAAGGGAATTTGAATGCGTCGGCATAAGCTTGTTAAATCGTCATGGTGTGACAGGGCCTTTACTAATTGACCTAATCAGTAATGGGATTTCTCCAGTAAGTTTTAAAGCGTCACACAGCTTTTCAAGTCTCTAGTTGCTTCTGCCAGAGAGAAAGTTTTCCAGTATAGTTGACTCACTGTTGGACTTGTTACATGTGTGATATAAAGTGTTTCTTGAATCATTTTAGTGTGTTTTGGATGTGAAGAGTTTCTGGCTTGACTGTGTTCTGTGTTCTGCAGGATAAAAACAAGTTGATGGACGCGTTAAAGCATGCTTCTAACATGCTGGGTGAACTGAGGACCTCCATGCTGTCTCCAAAGAGCTACTATGAGCTCTGTATCCTTTATATTTATGTCTTACCTGACAGCTATACTCACACCTCTCTCTTACGTGTGTTTTTGTCAACAGTTCAAAACTTCAACTTAACCCTAGTACTGCAGGACTTCAATATATTGATGTCCCAGATAAGTTCTGTGTACTGCCGGTCGTCTATATATTTATCACTTCTGTTTTTTCCATTCACTGCCAGTGGTATAGCTGGCAGTACTAGGGTTAAGCTGGGGTTTATGGGCTTGCTCATCCTGGTTTGTCACAAAAAACACTTAATACATGATTTAATAAGATAACTGAATGTCTGTGTGTTAATCATCAGAACAGTTTCCTGTAAAGCCCTCTGCACGTTTCCTGTGTGTTCATTATGAACTCTAACAGTAAAGACAACACAGGCAGCCTTGTAGAAACAGTTCCAGCTTCATGATGGACAACCTGACCCACCCTTTAGTCACTGAACAGTTGATGTACCAATAGTCCTGAGGGACGAATCCAGAGTGTTACTGCTCAGTGAGGGCCACACTTTTGAGCAGCATTCTTGTTTTATAAAGGATGCTGTCTGCAGCACTGCTGAGCAGGGGATTTGACCACTACAGAGTCCAGAGCTGCTTCACCTTCTGAAGCATAAGCACGGGGGTCCTGGAAACACTCTGAGCACTTTGTCCCACCAAAGGTGGTTGTTAGAACCATTGCTGAAAACTTGCTAAAATACTGTACCAGGGACTGTCGATCCTTTAGGAAGGGTCTGGAAATCTTTGGAATTTGAGCGTCAGAAGTTGAAGGGTTAAGAAGCCATGACATAAAACTGAAAGAACTGCCTGAGCCTGATGTGTGTAAATGAAAAGTGAAGCTGCTGTGAGGAACCGTGTTGCTAATTTTATGTGATGCGTTGCTCCCTGACACTGTTTTCAGACATGGCTATCTCTGATGAACTCCACTATCTGGAGGTTTACCTGACTGATGAGTTTGCCAAGGGACGCAAGGTGGCAGATCTTTACGAACTGGTGCAGTACGCAGGCAACATCATCCCCAGACTGTGAGTGTCACCTGAACTTAATCACCCACTGGGACCAATAAAGGATTTTGTGCTGAACTTCTGTCAGACATGAAGTAGAGGTGTCTGCTCAGTGCTGCCTTCCTTTTACCCAGCAGAGAGCAAATCAAACATGTTGGCTATAAATTGATTTAGATATTGAAATGCTCTGTATGAGGGTCCCTCGGGGTTTGGGAAGCGTGTGTCCCGGGGCTCAGTTGCTTTACATTTTCCACCATGTATTGCTCTCTATAGTAATGTTTAAGTTGTAATTTTTGTTTTTTCGTGTTTAAAATTTATTGGGATATGAAAGTTTAATGCTGTTTCTGCATATGTCTGAGTCTTTAATTGTCCCTTTTTTCTCTGTCTGTTTGCACACACAGAGTGTCCAGTTTTATTCCTACAAAACCCGCTTTTAATATTAGAGCTTTAATAAAGTCAAATTTAAATGTACAGGATTTACCATCAATGCCACAAACATGTCAGCATCAGTTCTGTTTCCTGCACATATGATTTGATAACTCATTTCAGCAGTTTAAAATCCTGGTTCTGTGACCCATCTGAAAGAAGATCCCTATCCATGATTGATTTGCTGGTTAACCATCTCCTCACTCTTAATTGAAATTCAGTCTTCAGTCTGCTGACCAGCTGCCGGTCCTTCCTGCTCATTAGCCTCACCTGGGTCTTGTCCTAAAGTTGACCATCTTGAGCTACAGCTGGGATTTTTAGTTGGTGTTCTGCGCTGGAGATCCACAGTGAGCTCGAGGGCCACTCTACAAAGAGCCTGCAGCAGGTGGAGAAGTGATCCATACACCTCCCCGGCACAGTGGAGGTGGCGTGAATCAGTAGTTAGGCCTATAAACTTCTCAGCTAAAATCCTTGCTAAACTTTGGCTGGTTGTGCAGCCATTCCCTGAATTCCCTGATCACAGATCAGCCGCCAGCCTCTCGCTGCAGCTGGCCAACCACACGCCAGCTTTTTGGTGTAGACGATCTGCATTTTGCAAAATCATCCCCAGAAAAAGTTCCTGAACACAACAGAAAAAACACAAGTAAAAATATATTCTTATCCAACATATAAATTTAGCATTCAAAAAAGGTTAATGTAATGAATTTAACATGCAAGATGCACTTATGCTTGAACAAACTCTGTAATTATTATAAAAATTCCATGTAATAACGTTTTATGGCTGGGTGCTGTTTGCTGTGGTGATGGCAGGGTTTCGTCTCCCTGCCTCTGCTATAGCAGGCAGAGAGATGTAGGATGCAGAGATTCCTCTTCCAGGAGTTCCAGTTGAAGGGTGTCTGTTTTTGTACAGTAGAAAAGATCCAGCATGCATTGCAAATGTGAGCCTATGAATGATTAAGGAGCACTGGAGACGGTGTGTGGCTACACAAACTCGCTGCCCTGACTGGGGATGCATTTCAGTCAGGTGCATTCACAGACATGTTTGATCCCAAGACGATGAGCCACAGGACAGTCCCATGACGGGCTTCTTTTGTCTCCACATTATCCACTTTCTGCCTGGACTGTTTTCCAACATTGAGGGCAGCCTTGATGTCCCAGTTTTCCATGATGACCTGCCTGCCTTTGTGAATCTGTGTGTAGCTCAGACCATCGAGAGTCCACAAGCAAATGTATGGTGGTGTGCAACTGTGTCTGAGTATTTAGCCATTTGGATGACCAGGAAGCTTTTCAGATGCCGATATTATCAGATCTGTTTGTCTGAAGTGACGCCTGATATTTATTCATGTTGTGAAGTGTGCATCTTTAGTGTCGTCTCACCTGTGTTCTCATTGATTTTACACATTTCTAAGTAACCAAAATTGTGCAGAAACTGGTATAGATGTCTGTAAACCTCTTTGTAAAGTCATTAAGACACATTTGTAACTCTTTTCAGATCTTTTTTTTTTCTTGATGCAGATTTTCATTTGTACAAATGTCTGATCCAGTCTGTTTGTCTCCTCTCTCCTCAGCTATCTGCTGATTACAGTGGGTGTGGTGTATGTTCGCTCCTTCCCCCAGTCTCGCAAGGACATTCTGAAGGACCTCGTTGAGATGTGCCGTGGTGTCCAGCACCCACTCAGGGGCCTCTTCCTCAGAAACTACTTGTTGCAGTGTACCCGTAACATACTACCAGATGATGGAGAGCAGTCAGAGTAAGTTGAGCTTCCTCCCTTCATGTCATTGATCCACTGCATGCAGCCAGAGAAGTCTGTCTTCCATCATAAATATTGTTCTAAATTTCAATGGGAATGGAATTCCAATTGAATGAGATGAAATACTATCAGTAGAGGCGATTAGTACTGTTGTTTTACAGCAGGGTTATTGTATATGTGGTGAACACTCCTCATTTATTTTATCTGAACTGGTTTACATGCTTAGCTGGCATAAATGTGCTTTCTTAAAAATGACCAACCTCATAACCAGGACAGCACGCCCGTGCCATCACAGCTGCTTGCAGGTCATTCTCTGCTTTCCTCACAGATGCAGCTGTTGGAACCAAATGCAGTTCCTCGGTCTAAGTTCTCTGTCAGTTGTGTTCCTCTTGTCGCTCTCCTTCAGTAGTGTTTTCTTCTCAGCGCTTCCACCATATTGGACTGTTTCACACAGTCTCCACCCTCGGCAGCTGATGTTGTGTTTCTGCTGCTTGAAGCCTGTATGTGGGCTGATAACTGCTGAACCTATCCTCTGCAGCACAGATAGCTTTAAGATGGAACTTGTTTCTTTATGTGGTGATTTAGGAACGTTCACTTCTCAAACTGCTGTGGTTTAATGTAATGATGATCAGTTCAATCCAGATGTAGCCACAGTAAAACCCATCAGAATACTTTATTAATCCCCAGGGGGGAAATGACTTAAGTACCTAACCATTACATCAGTATGATGCTGTACAGTTTAACCTTTACTCTCTGAACTGCAACTCTGCAGTTTCTCTCCTCCTGTCACCCCCTCAAAACCCCATTCCCATAGAGGCTGTGTCTGCTCCCAGACCACCTAAAATAAATCCACCAAAAATCAATAAAAATCCAGTTACCCTTAAAAATTCACAAAGAAATAATATAACAATTTCAACGGCACCAAAGTGTAAAACAATTAAATGTGGACTACAGCAGGAAGTATACGTCAGTTTAACCTCTCCAGCTCCGGAGCTCCCTGTAGAGTGCGATGTGTACAGCTACGAAGCACTAATCTTAACATATAGCATACCAAAATGACAGGGAGAAACTCAGCTAAAAGACTATACCAAGCATCGCCATGCAAACAAAACACAAGTATATGAGCATGTAACAAAAACAGAACAGCCCATGTCTACTTTAGTGTTTCTGCTTATTTCACCACACAAGCAGCATGTGATGAGAAAGCAGAGACGCTGCAGATTACATAGGTGTGTCTCCTTTTTTTTTTTTTTTTATGCAAGTTGCCCAACACAAGGCCCGAAAGGCCACTCAAAAGGTGAGGGCTAAAACTAGTGAAAGAGAAGAACTGTAGTGTAGGAGCATAGGATATT
>VUQH01033878.1:0-21615 GCA_015106775.1 Etroplus canarensis | reverse complement strand
GCCTCCATATCTCCTAATGCTCTGGCACTGACCCCAGACATCACCATTTACAGCCTGCACTCCTCCACACACACACACACACACACACACACACACACACACACACACACACACACACACACACACAATAAAACAGGCTGCTCTTTCACAGCCTCCAATCTATCTGCCTCTTGTCAGCAGGCACTCCCTTTCTTTGATTTGCTCGTTGCAGTGTTCTTCCATGTTGTGGCACCTGATGTTATGTGCCTTCTCTTGTTTTCAGTAGCATGGACCAGAGAGACGAAAACAGATAAACTAATCCTGGATAGGAAGAATAGGCCAGTTCACATTGCCAGTTCTTCTTTCTTTACATGTAGCCACTCCACACAGGAGATGGCCATGAGAATGCAAGGCTGGATCAAAGTGGTCATTTTTCTCACCCTTCTCTGCCTTCCCTTCCTTTGTTTCCTTTTCCATGTATTTTTCATAAATGCCAAGTGTGTATATGCTCAGTCATTGCATCAACCATCGTTTTTTTCCATGGCAACTGGGCTTTAATGATCTGGTTGTGATATGTTGATATATCATTTCTCACTGACAGATGTTTTGCATTTAGTTTACATTAGGCTGGGGAGTAATAATGTAGAAAGGCCCTGATGGCTGATAAGCTGAAAAGCATGGATTGGGTCAGTTTTATTAACAGCTGATTGTAACGCACAACATTTATTTGTTCTTTTATATGTCTACCTTTAAAACAAGATGGACACTTGGTGCCACATTACTGTCTTTTTTATTGAGCTAGATCTAGGCTCACAGTTTGTGCTTCATTTTTGAAATAATGTGGGGACATTACTTGTTTGTTTTTTTTAGAGCAAATGCAATAATATCAGGCAACATTAGTGTAACCAAATTTTGTGATTTGAAGGTTCAGTATGTTTCCAAGTAATGTCAGCAGGATTACACAAAAACTGCCTGGCCAGATTTTATGAAACATGGTTGAGAGGTAGAGTCTGGACAAAGAAAGAATCCATTACATTTTGTATACAACACTTTCACTAAAAGGTTATTGGCTAAAGATTCTTTGAATGTCCTTCAAAATTTATCTTTCCTTTGGTTGGTTGAAGGGCTAAAATTGAACGATATGTACTCCAGCTGAAAAACAGTCAGATCCCTGAAGATAGAGTGTAATATGAAAGAAAAAAATAACTTTTATGTTTCTTGCTTTAAGCCCTGTAAATCCTCTTGCTGAGTTGATGAAAAGTCTCAGCATCAGCAAAGGGAAACTCCCACCATAAGGTCGTGCTAACTCAGTAGTATCTTCACTGACTTTATTTACAGAGGTGAAAACACCAGAGGACTGTGTGCCATTTTTTCCCTTTTTCTAAATAAGTGTCTTTGATTCTACAGTCAAAGGTCTTGTTTTACCCTGGCACAGAAGGAGCACATGCTGAAGCTAGTGCTTGCAGGATTGGGATGTCCCACGTTCATACGGTGTTGATGACTTATGATCTCTTTACTGAGAGAAATGTTACATCCATGGTTCAAAGGAACCTAACATAAATTATGCCACAACACTGCTGCAGTTCAAGAAGCTTATAATATTGCCACCATAATTTATTACAAAAATCAAACACAGGTAAGGGTGATGGGAGCCCTGGGACAAACCAACCAAAACAGGATGAAGACCATGAGCCAGTCACACAGTAGGCCAGTGGATTCAGGCTTCCTCCTCTATCCTCTGTGCTGTAGTGTGCGGGGGCAGCAGACTGAGAGTAGCGGACACCAACAGACTCAACGAACTGACCTATGGTCAGTAATGTCGTGGCTGTGGAGCTTTTCTCTCTGACAGTGGTATCAGAAAGGAGAATGCTGTCCAAGTTGAGGACAATATTGGACAGTCCTTCGCACCTCCTCCATGACATGCACTGGAGCACGTTCAGCAGCGGACATATTCCACCAAGATGCACCACAGAACGTCACAGGAAATCATTCCTACCTCTGGCCATCAAACTCCATAATTCCTCCCTGTTTCTTTCTGTTGCCACATCTTGTACACACTGTATATAGTGTTAATTTCTGAGTTATTCATGTTACATATTGCACTTTATATGGACATGTTATATATTTTAATCTTCATTTTCTGCCTTTCAGGTTTATATTGATCTATGTATAACTTAGTGTCTGTAACATAATACAATTTCCCCCTTGCTATTAATAAAGTATTTTGATTCTGATTCTGAATCAGAATAATGCCAGTGCTAATGGAGATGAGCGAAAAGAGAGAGAGACAGTCAGCCTTCATGTTCTGCCATCTCTGTCTTTATATGTATGCAGATGAGCCTCTGCAGCCAATCAGTGCTAGACATGAGTGAGAGGAGAGGGCAGGTTAATTAGGAGGACAGAAAACAATAATCCGATGGTAGATATGCCAGTGTGTTGGGGCATGTGTAACAAGGTATATCTTGTGATTAAAAATTAATTTGACAGGTAGTAATTGATTATGACAGAACCCTTTCTGTGAAAATGACAGACAGTAAGACAGTCTAATGTAACCTCTGCTCCCACCTTGTGTTATATATATGAGTTAAACATGTGCACCGAATTGACAAGATAGCCAAGCATCCATATTAACAAACATAGCTAATCTGTATGATCCTGTCATTCTGAATTCAGGGCTTTGGAGGTTACTGGTCCTTGAGTCTCTTTACTCCCTGAATTTTGCTATCTCAACCACATTCCAACCTTGTCGCTCCTCCCTGTTTATTTTGTAATGATAAATGTGGTGAGAGTAAATGAAAATTAAAACCAAGGTCAAGTTATTGTAGTCAGCTGATGGGGGTTGTTCTTGTGCTAATTGGGTTATATATCATGCAGGGGTAAAGGTGCAACACAGGTTGAAATTACACCTCAGTTTTCTCATTGAAGCCCAGCAGAATTTGTTTGCTTGTTGACTTTGCTGGAATTTTTTTTCCTCCTTTTATTTTTTTTTAGCATAAATGTAGGGGGCACCGATTGCAAAGTTATGCATACTGAACTTAACTGTAACAGTTTATTACAGTTTTTCATGAAGCTTTTATTTTTTATGTTTTTTTTATTATTTTTTCCTTTTTCTTTTTTATCTTTTATTTATTTTACTTCTGCTAACAGGGAGCGTACACTTTCAGATTAGCTTAATATTTAGTTTTAGCACCCAAATATACCCTGTAACATCTAGATTCAACATTTAGCTTTAGATTTAATATTTATTTTTAATATTTGGAAAGGGCCCTGGTTTGATTCCAGGTGGGGACACAAGCCCCTCTCACCGTGGAGGGTTGCATCATGAAAGGCATCTGGTGTAAAGCCTCTGCCAAATTACCAATATGGATTATTCTGCTGTGGCGACCCCTTGGTGGAAAATACAAGGAAGCAGCCGAAGGTACATTTAGGCTTAAATGTAACATTTAGATTAAACATTTAACAGTTAAATTTAGCTCCAATAAGTTTGCAAATATTACTGTAAATGTGATAAAAAAGTAACCGGGAAAGCTTAAAACTACATATTTTTTATAAGTTTTGGAGCTAAATATGCTAAAATGTTGCAGTTAATTTAATTACTGCTTCCATATAGCACCTAGGTGCCGCTAATCAAATGCACCTGATTAATTGATCATCAGCAAGTAAGAACACCTCTTTAAAAGCAGAACTTTTGGCAGTTTGGTGGTCTGTGTGTTACCACAACACAATAATCTTGCCAGGAGTGGATTACCCAGCAAGATGAGACAGTAAAAAACCCAAGAGCTACGGCTCAGATTCAATTAGCATGTTAAATGTCAAAGTTAATGACAGTACAATTAGAGAAAGGCCGAACAAGTATGGCTTGTTTAGAAGGGTTGCCAGAAAAAAGCCTCTTCTATCTAAAAAGAACATAGCAGCATGGCTTGGGTTTGCAAAGCTGCATCTGAGCAAACTGTAAGACTTCTGAAACAATGTCCTTTGGACAGACAGGCTCAAAGGGAAGATGTTTGGCCATATTATACAGTGTCATGTTTAGTGAAAACCAAACACCTCATACCAACTGTCAAGCATGGTGGTGGAGGGAAGATGATTTGGGCTTATTTTGCAGCCACAGGCCTTGGGCACCTTGCAGTCTTTGAGTCGACCATGAACTCCTCTGTATACCAAAGTGTTCTAGAGTCAAATGTGAGGCCATCTGTCTGACAGCTAAAACTCGGCCTCCTATGAATGGCATTATTTTTCATGACTTTTTGAACTTTTTTCTTTGCCAGTTCAACGTTTTTGAAAGAAACACCAACATATCAGTGTTGTTACTACTATATATTAGTTATATTGCATTGGTGTAACATAACAATAACCATTGCTAACATTTCAGCCTGTTAAACATAGCTGATTTCACAACAGCAATGCCAGCTGTCTCAAACAAACTGGCAATGTGTATGTCAGAATGACAAAAGGAGGCTACAACTTTAGATGTTGTTAATAAGAATTGAAATCTTGATTTCTTTGAACAGATCTGGTCTTTTAGGTGCTTCACTAAGTATTTCCTCCCTTGGTCTGAAAACTACCATAGCATTATTTGCATATTGCTTTTTGTGAATCATTTATTGCCCCATGGACATCCATGTCGAATGCAAAGTACTTCGATACCTGACTCCTTACTGCCTTTCTTATTGATGAGCTGGTCGGTGCTATCCCAGCAGCTGCATGAGTCGTCATCTTGCACATGTAGTTTTTACTGTTGTACTTGTAGTTTTTTCTGTGTTTTTGGTGTCCTTCTTCTTCTTCAGCATGTAAGGATAGAACACTTGCAGCCCTATAGTGCCCCTGTCAGCTGCAGAAGGACTGCAGCTTCGGTGCATACCCTGCATTTGGTACTATGGCACCAAAAAAGGAAGACCGGTATCAATTTTGGTATTGAAAGGTACTGTAAGTATTGGTTCTGGTGACATCCATAAACTGTAGTGTCTGAATTGAAACACAATGAGGGTTTTGGTTGCTGCTGAGTAGACAGTGACTATAGAAATGCTTGAAAACTGAACTTTGTTTTCAGGCTGTACATATGTTAAGGCCATTTCTTTCTTTGATTCTGGAGTGTATTACATGCAGTCCAAGTGCTCTAGAGTTACCTAAAAACCTATACATGTGCCAAGATTTCTGCTTGATAATCTATCCTCATCTCCTCACTATATTAACCAATCATTGTTAAACAGGAATTTTCCTCCAAAATTTGGTCCAGTATTCAATTTTTGGTCATGCCAGGAAACCCACTCCCCACATTTCCTGCATGGTTTATCACTGACACCCTGAAAAAAGAAAAAATCCTCCCCCCCTGACATGAACCTTCACTTAGGCTGAATCAGCTAATGCTGTTATCAGTTGCCATGGAGACTGACTGAGTTAGGATGTTGCTGTGGAAACTGAGCAGCAGCTCATTACCACCCACGGCAACCCTCCACACTCGCTTGAGCAGCACCTCACAAACACATACGTATAAACCCATACACACGCTTTTAAACACACACATACACAGCAAATATGTTTTTCATGATGTATCAGCTGTGAGCACGATAAACACTGTGCATGCTTTTATTTAGTCCTTATACACAGACAGTGATGGCATACATACACCTGTACAAATGTCGAACAACCTGTGTTGGCATTATTATTCATGTAACAGTGCCATGTAAATTGAAAGGAGACTTGGTGGGGGTGGTGATTATTTACTGGTCAACACAACTCAATGTATTGTTTCTTTCATCCTAAATGTCACATATCACAATAGTAGCAAGAAAGGAGACGATGTCTTTATGTACATACCTACCTTGAAGCAACCATCATTGTTCTGTGGTATAGCTTTGAAAAGTTTCTGGAGAAATGCTGCAATGTTTTTATTAAAATTTTCTTCTTGACAAGAGTCAGTCACTATCATTGCAATTAGCATGCAGCTTCCAGGTGTGGTCAGGCTGAAAGTTAGTTCTCATGGATCTCTTCTAATCCCGAACACTTAAGAGTATGTCACAAAAGAATAAAAGAACAGGTGTTACAAATAGCATTTTGTTTAAATGAACCAATAAGCCATGGCAGTGTGACGGTGAAACCAACATTCACAACACCAGCCACTTAAAACTGAAGCCATAATTCAGCCATAATTTATTCTCATTAACACTTGAGCATTTCCTGCCGTGACATGACAAAATGTCTGTGCTGAAAATGGCCTGGGTTGGACGGGGCAGATGTGCTGTCATTTGTTCACGAGTGGATGCTGCCTTTGTTTGCTTCACATAATCTGCCTTTGGTAAGAATTTTTCAGTGCTTTCTCTGCTACCAGCCATTTATGCTTATTGCACAGCATCATCCATTCCCTATCATGCGTGCTTTTTGCAAGACTGTGCCACTAAATTTTGTCTGATAAAATGTGGTTTCATTAGTAGGCATAAATCGAAAGATGTGAAGGATGTGAACTCGCAATCAGTGTCAGATTACTTTTTCTATCTAATTACAGGGCTCACCCCATTGTTTTAGTATTTTTCACAGCTCTTTAGAGTCACAAACTTTTCTCTCCCTTATAATTTTACCTTTAGTAATAAGTGATACAAAAGTTTAATTAAAATATGAATACAACGAACAATGTAATAATATTTAAATTTTTAAATTATCATGGCACAAATGATGTAGATGATAAAATGTTGTCCAGTCACCTGTCCATTTTTGTCGAACCCAGGTTAAAGCTGCAATGTTGTAAAAAATCTTGACCCATGCGCTCGCTCTGGGCTTTCTCCCCACGGTTCTTTATTAATTCAGTAGTAGCTGTGCTGCCTGCTGTGGCGTAGTGTTTCACTGCTCCCCTGATAGTTTCCGCTGTGATACTGATACATCCAAAAACACACAAAAACGCTCTGCACACTGCCTGGGTAGTCCATAGAACTGGCTTTACAGAGTACACATATGGTATTTCATTCTGGATACTCTAAGCATGACATTGGATCACATTCAAGTGTATTATCACAATTTCCTCTATAATTTTATAGTGCTAAAATTATCTGTAATATATGTAGCCCAGAGGATGGAAATGATATTAAGGCTATAATTACACCGGATGGGTTTTTTTGTACCTGAAGCTGTGTTTTCAAGGAGTTATCACCGTTACACTGCCCACATCAGTTTCTGTTTGGTTTTCTATTTCAGAAGCACTGGGTTAAAGTGAAAATCCACTTAACATGGATGTTAGTATACCAGTTACAGGCTTGTTATAATGCTAAGCTGTACATGTTACCCTTGTAAAAATTTGCAGGCAACACTAAAGCTCCTGATAAGTGAGTAGACCAAATCTCACTTTTTCTCATTGCTTCACAGTATCTAAGGGGCTTTGTCATAAAAAGGGAAAAGGAAATCTGTCATGTCAAGGCATTTTCTCATTGTGTGTGCCACTGATTTTCAAAAAGAACTCTTAAAATACAGAAATCAGTCAAAGCATTTCCTGTTGATTGATTTACTAAAGTGTCACCCACCACTGTACATACACTATATGGACTAAAGTATAGGGCCGCACCTTTTAATCATTGAATTCAGGTGTTTCATTCAGTCCCATTGCCACAGGTGTTTTACAAACACTTGTGAAAGAATGGGTTGTTGTAAAGAACTCATTGAATTTGACCGAGGTATTGGTGTGAAGTACACCACCACTGGAACACTGAAAATGTGTTTTGGGGAGTGACGAATCACACTTCTCTATCTGGCAGTATAATGGATGAGCCTGGATTTGATGAATTCCTGCCTGACTGCACTGTGCCAACTGTAAAGTTAGGTGGAGATAGGATATAGCTATGGGGTTGTTTTTTTCTATGGCTGGCCTGGGGTCCTTAGTTCTAGTGAAAGGAAATCTTAATGCTTCAGCTTACCAAGACATTTTGGACAATTCTATGCTTCCAACTTTGTGAAAACAGTTTGGAGAAAACAGCTTTTCTGTTCCAGCATGACTTTGCCCCACTGCACAAAGCAAAGTCCATAAGGGCATGGCTGGATGAGTTTGGTGTGGAAGAACTTGAATGCCCTGCACAGAGCCCTGACCTCAACCCCATCAAGCACCTGTGCAATGAACTAGTACAGAGATTATGAACCAGGCCCCCTCATCCAACAGCAATGTCTAACTTCACAAGTGGTCTTCTACATGAAGAAGAAAAGGTGCCCACAGTCATACTCCAAATTCTTTTAGAAAGCTTTCCTTAGAAGAGTGTAAGCTGTTCTAGCTGCTAAGGGGGAGCCAACTCTATAATAATACCAATGTATTTAGAATGGGCAGCCACAAAAGCTCATGTAGGTGTAATGTGTGAGTGATACAATACTTTTGTCCATATAATATGTTACAGAGTACAGTATTTGGTTCAGCTGTCAGCTCTCTCACACAGTCAGCTCTGATCGCAGGTATGCGTGGATCATCTTTCTCCTTTCTTGCTCCTCACAAGCTACACAAAAAATAAGTGGGTTCCTTTTCCTCTGTTACATGCACATGCGTAGACCGTGAAAAGGGAGAGGATTATACATGCAGTCTTACAAACAGCTGAGCAAATGGAGGCCTGCCCTCACATGCTTGCTGCAACCCACACAAACCTGGAGTCTAGACTAGATCAGTGAAACAATCAGACATAAGACTGTAAGGATTTTATAGATTTGCAGGGCTGATAAATTGTGTCTGGGTCTCTTGATCCTAATCCTGCTGTCTCGTTAGCGCTTGTACTTGTTTGTGTGTGCGCCTTTCTGTGCTTGGATGCAGTTTTATTGGGCCTTAGTCTAAAATAAAACAGTCCACAACAATAAAGCCCAGAATTGCAACACAGATATCTAGTCACGTATATATATATATATATATATATATATATATATATATATATTTGTATAAAAAATTGGTATTCATTGCAGCTTCTCTGCCTCCTCACAGTTCATAGCACATCCACCTTCTTCTGTGGGAGTGCAAATGACTGCCAGAAGGTTAGTTAAGTTCGAGATTATCTCCTTAAAATAGCCACTTTTATTCTGCCTCTCTTAAACTACTTTTACTTCACGAGTCAACAGCGATCAGAGGAGGCCAGCGATCAGGGGAGAAGAAAAACACTACTTTTGTGAACTCAAAAAAAATTGGAGGAAAGAAAGCACAACATCTGAGGGCTGAATTGAAAGCGGTGCAGCTTGCCGTGGAATGCCATCAAACATCACAGCAGCATGCATGTTACTGTTGTTTGCTGTTGTTATTTTTAGTGGGTATGTGCATGTATCACTTATCAGGCCATTGTACACATCACTCTGTACTCATAACGCCCCTCTATCGAAAACATGTCTCTCTTCACACCTTCCTCCATTTCTCTGTTTTGCCCTTATGACCCAGAAAAACTACAATTTGTCATTTAGTCTATTTAAATGTGCTCTTCTCTGATAAAGCCCGTGTGTAGCTAAATGCTGAACAAAGCTTATGAGGAAAAGAGTTGCGTGAGGTGATTTTCATGCTTCACGAAGCTGCACATAATGCGAGTTTTATGAAAAGCACATGCTGTTTATCAGGCCAAACTATAAAAGTGTCACAGAAATCTAGAATATCTTCTCTCATTGAAATTTGCCTTAAGCTGCTGTCAGGTAGGGACACACTGAGAATAAGAGGTCACAGAAAGTGTATCTATAAACCCAACAGGGTGAGATTAGTGACATGCATTGAGTGGGAGTTGACAACATACCCAAGTACCAAGTGCAGCTTAAAAGGTGTCAGATTTAAATACGAACTGGCAGTCACTTTCCCTGTTAGTCTGTCTGTCAAGCCCTGTCCAACATGTCTGTGTGTCAGTACTTCACTTGAAAATACAGTCTATATGTATGGGTCTATTTCTAATTATATGTCCGAGATGAAAGTTGGGAGATTTAATTGTAAGGTGA
Organism: Etroplus canarensis; assembly: GCA_015106775.1. Lineage (NCBI taxonomy): Eukaryota > Metazoa > Chordata > Actinopteri > Cichliformes > Cichlidae > Etroplus > Etroplus canarensis. Next base: position 11,718 of record VUQH01033878.1, on the reverse strand, counting down.
AATTATGGTTTTGACCTGATTGTTCACCTCATTGCAGGGTTCACCAAACTTGGTAGGTATAACCCAGCAGTAGGTTCCTATTTAATTTTAAGTCTCTGGCCCAAATTGAATTATTTCACATGGAAAAAATATGTTAAAATCATGCGTTTTATGGCCATGGTTACTACTGAACATGTAGTCAAAGTACTCCTGAACTCAAATTCTTTAATTTGGTGGTGAACAAGATTAATTCGTCCTGGATATGACTGTTTACGAGCCTCCTTGAGTCCTCATACAGTCAACCAATGATAAGAAAATGTATCACTTTCTTTCTGCATTTCACACATTACGGCAACCTGTAAATTGTGATGGATCATGAGCCAGATGAACTGCTACATCATGTACATTCTGGTATGCCTACAAAGTCATGAACAAAGCCAAAGTCCGCATAAGAACATAGAAATTAAATTAATCTGAATCTGATCCAGATGTCATGTTCTTCTTCCAGCTTTTAATGCACTAAGATTAATTTACAGTAATCACAAGGGAAATTCAAGTAAATCAAAGTAAAGTAAAGTTAAGCCTCTGCTGAATTACCAGTGCAGATTAATCCGCTGTGGTCACCCCTTTGGGAGAATACAAGGGAGCAGCTGAGGGGAAAAAAATCATGAGGGAAAAGTCACACTTCTATGGCACATCAGTTTGTTTCTTGAGCTCACTCAGATCTGATCATGGTTATCCCACAAAGGCGTTTTGCCCTGGTTTGGGAGATATTAAGTATCTTTAAAGAGCAAAAAGTGTCACATCTAGTTTCAGTCAGTTTTTCCGTATCAAAAGCCCTAAAGCTACAAAAGCCCACTACTTTATGACAGACGTACTTGTGTAACAGCAATAATGAAAGGGAAGGTTTGCAAGATGATAGTGAGACCAACATGATATATAGTTTGGAGACTGTGGCACTGATCAAATTACAGGAGGTGGAGCTGAAGGTGGGAGACTTGAAAATGCTGAAATTTTTGCTGGGAGTGACCAGGATGGACAAGATTAGAAATTAGAACATCAGAGGGACAGCTCAGGTCAAGCAGTTTTGAGATAAAGTCAGAGAGGCTAGGTTGAGATGGTTTGGACATGTGCAGAGAAGGGACAGCAGATATCTTTGACGGAGGTCATTGAACATGGAGCTGCCAGGCAGGAGGAGAAGAGAAAAACCTCAGAGAAGGTTCATGAAGAGGGCTGGTGTGACAGAAGAGGGTTTAAGGGATAAGGTGCGATGGAGGCAGATGATCCGCTATGGCGACCCCACAGTAGCCGAAAGAAGAAGAAGAAATTTTTGAGTCGGTCTCTAGAACTGTCCTTCAAATAATTTACTGTAAACCCAAAACTAACATTTGGTACACTTTTTGTACACAATTAAAAAAACTAACAAAAACATTAATTAATTAGGTAACACTAGGTGGATTGCCATATGGTACCCTTTGACAGAGCTGGCTGTTTCCTTTGTTCCCCCTGAGTCTGACCTGAATGAGGCAGATGGCAGGTAATGTCTTTACTGTTTCCCTGTGAAAATAATGAAGAATTTTCCAAGATGTGATTTCTCCATTCCGTATTACATTCATCATCATATATGAAAACTTTAGATTTAACTTGGCTGTCGTGTGTTAATCATGTTCCGTTGACAGTCAGCCTGCATATGATGCATGATCAGTCATTACAATTTTTTTAATCATCCCTGCATATTTGTGTGGCTAGCTACATATCCATAGTTTTCTTCTGTCCGTAAGGTGCTGACTTGATTAATCATTAATATAAATGGTCAGACTCTTTTCATGTCTTTGGAGCACATATTCTTTTTCTTGTTTAGTTGGCATCGCTGCTTCAGCAGAAACGCTCTTAGTTTAAAAATTCAGGATTTTGGCTGCTGGATTAAATAATATCTCTCAAAATTTTTAGAAGACAAGAAAAGTAAACCTTATTGACCATCATAAATTTTTTTAGCTCATTGGGGAATCTTCCAAACTAGCGCAAGACTATACATTCTATGCTTAAAAGAATATTCAGTGACTGAAAAAGTGCAAAGCATTATCTGTAATCTTATATCATAATGATTATTTGAAAAGGTGCAAGAGCATAAATATTACTTGAATTTAATGAAAGTGGTCAGTTTATCTAACAGTAGTTTAATTATGCTGATACAGTAATATTTCTAAGATTCATTGAGAAAGAAAAGCAAAAATAACTCATAACTGCTTATGAGATTAAAGCCATATAAAAGCTGTGCTGAAAACAGGATATTCTGCACTGATATAGTAGTAATTCTTATTTATTTAGTTGATTAAAGGTAACATGATTAACATGATATTAAATCTGCAACCCTTCATTTGAGGATTGCTGCACATCTGCAACTCCATTTTATTCAGCTCTCCACTGTCACATGCCAATAACACCAGGCTGCTACACCTGAATACTACACCCATTATGCTGATCCTTTATGATTCCATTTCTATTGGAGATGATGGATTAAGAAGCTCACTGCGTCATTGCCTCCTTTTTAACCTTTTTATAAAAGGGAGTATGCTCATGCTTTGTTCTTGAAATGTGTAATGGTACACATAATTAGACTAATAGTCCTGGATTAAAATATACAGATTTTCACCAACATTTTTGTCATTCATTTTTATTATTGTACAAGCAAATATACAATACTGTACAAGCCACCCCTCATTTCTTTATATTTTGAATTCCAAGGATCCATCTTTTTGTAACTGTTTGTAACTGTTTGTGATCTTGAGCAATAATTCTCCAGGTTTTTTTAAAGGTCTTTCAAAGTTTTTCTTTGGACATTGGCTGCTTTTTTTCACTCATCTTCACTCCAGTCCTTGAACCTGACCATTTTCAGAATGCTTTTTTCCCGTTTATTTGTTAAGCCACTTAACGCTGACCTATGAATCATTCAAGCATAAAAAACACACCTAACACAAGGGATGGACCAGTCACAACTATAATTGAGTTAAGAATTAATATTAAATTGTCTCTTTAGACACTTTGTTACTGGCAGCCTGTCACAAAAACATATAATTTGTTCACATTTCTTCAGCTGAATTTATGAAAAATGCCAAAGATCATACAGTGTGACAGGCATAAAACAGTATTTTTGCACCAATAAGGTGATGTCCTAAGAGCTATTAGCTCAAAACTTGACAGGGTGTGCTTATCTTGACATGGTGTGCAGTTTGTTATAAAGAGATTTGAAGGAACTGGATAAGTGGAGAACCAAAGAAGTGGCAGACTAAAAAAAAATATCTGCATCAGATGGACAAGAAAAAAGATGGACAGTATGTGAAAGTCATGTCCTTAAGAAACAGGAAAAAAGCAGCAAAGACTTGACACAGCCCTGAAAAATACATCTGGCCCTTGTAAATGGTAAATGGTGTCTACTTATATAGCGCTTTATCTACCTCATTTTTAAGGCCCAAAGCGCTTTACAGTCACACTCACTCACCCATTCACACACACATTCATACACCGATGGTGGCAGAGCTGCCATGCACTGGCGCTAACCAAGCGATTGTGGTGATCCAGCTACTGTTTGCTGAAGCCTCTTCAGAAATAGTCTCAGTGGAAGGTGTCAAGAAGCCATTCATGAGGAAGGGAAAACAGAGAAAGGACTAAGGTATGTCAATTTACACAAGAACTGGACAGAAAATCAGCAGCAGCAGGTCTGGCATGATAAATTCATATTTGAAATTTTTGGTTTAGATTATTGTCAGTATGTACAGTGGCGGTCAGGAGAGAGGCACAACAGTGACCATCTACAGCCATCAGTGAAGCATGGTGGAGGCTCTGTCATGGTTTTGGGCTGCATTTCAGCCAGTGGTGTTAGTGGTCTTGTCAGAATTGATGGAAATATGAACAGAGAAAAGGACTATCAGAGATTGATCAACCATGCGATACCATCCTGAAAGCATCTGATTGGCAGCAGCTTCTTTTTTTGTGATTTTCTTCATTGTGATTGGCACATGTGTTGCATGAAGTGACTGGCTAAGAGTGCATGTATTAATGACTGCGACAAAGCTGCAGTTCTGCACTGCCACCTGCATGAACCTAACTAGCAGATGCATTTGGAGGTGCCCTAGGCCTACCATGTTGCATTTCTTGTTTCTGCACAATTGAAACTGGACTCTGAACACAGCATGGTGACATATGATCTATATTTTAACATCCTGCATGACAGGGAGTGTAACTGTGAAGCTAAGAGAGATTTCTTTTCTTTCTGTCTTTTGTTGCGAACATATAAATGTCCTTTGGCTTGAGACAAGTCTGCAGCACAGGAGTGGTGACGACTGCATTACTTCTTTGTTCAGAATCAGAATCAGAATTTGAAACCTGCTCTTACTTTATTAATCCCAAGGGGGAAATTACATTTGTTACAGATGCTCAGTTATAGATAAATAAAATAAATCTGATGTTATTAAGTGGTGTTCTCATTTAAATAACACACATTACAGCTGTGATGAAAGTGTTTAATGAACTCTCTCTTCTTTTCCTCCTCCCCACCTTCCTCCGCCTTTTTTTCCTCTCTACTTATCCACAGCGTCCCCATCATGCTCACGCTCTCTTCGACTTCACCCCCCACTACCCCTCCCAGCTACGTTTCCTGCGTGGTGATGTCATTGAACTCATTGACTGCTCTGATTCGATGCGCTGGAAGGGCCGTTGCCATGGACGTGTGGGCTACTTCCCCCCAGAGTACGTCCAGCCCATTTACCAGAGCCAGTGACCTGACATGTGAAACAAACACACAACCATTCCTTCAGGTTCCTGAAAGACACTCATGCTGCTCCCCTGCTCTACACTTGCCCATTAGCTTCTGGAGCAAACAACTGATGGAGCTGCCACTGAACATTTCCTAATTGACTCCTCCCATTTCCCTGTGATGTCACCCATCAAACAAAAGCCTTTGGTTCAGGCTCCTCAGTCTCATCTGATCCTGAAGACTCCACTTTTCCTTCAACATGTAAAAGAAATCCAGACATGGACCTATACACTGTGGAGAACTCTCACATGCTGTATACTCAGAGTCAGACATAATCATTTATTACAACTTATCAGCTCTGGAACAAATTAAATTAAGCAACAGGCACAAACACTAACCTGATGGAAAATAAAAAATTAAAATAAGCACGTGGCCCATGGAGACTTTTGAAAGAAGGGCAGGTTTTCTCTCTGGCACATTTGCTCATGCATTTTCTATCCTTCTCATGGGGAGCTGAGCAGAAAGACAGAGAAAGTCATTGTGAGTGTGAGCACTTGGGCTGAACACTTTGAGGCTACTGACACAGCAGATTCCGCTCTCACTGGGCTGGTGTGCATGTGTGTGTGATTGTGTGTGTGTATGTGTGTGCTCAGTGTACCTGTGAATCAGTGAACTAGTAAAGGAAGTTACTGTGTTTCAGTGACCAGTAAGATGAACACTGCCCAGAGGCTGCTTTGTTAAAAAAACGCACTGCTTAAAATGTAACACGCTCAGTTCAATTTATTGATCATTTGTTTGTTTCTATGTATTTATTCTCCTCCATGTATAATCTTGAAATACATATATTGCAAGTGAATTCAAACATTGTATAAAGGTTTTCTTCAGTCGCAACAAATGTTTAAGAAGAACACGATTTATGTGATTGACAGTAAGAACGTGGATCAGTCTTCCTTAACCTGTAATGAAATTATTGAAATAAAGTGATACATTTACATCTTTGGATTGGATTGGATTACTTTATTGTCATTTCAACTACATATAAATACACAGTGAAACGATATAGCGTTCCCCCAGGACCCGGTGCCCCATACAAGGGTAGTGCCGGCTGGCCAGGGTCCGCCTCCGGCCCAGCGCAACACCCCGCCCGCGATATCCTCTTCCCCAGCCACCGGCATCAGGTGACGCCGAGGACTGAACTCTCAGTCCACACAGCAAGCCGAAATCGGAGCTCCCAGAAACCGCCCTTTCTGGGCTTGAACCTGAAGCTTGGGCTTTGTTATATTTGACATTTACTGTATGTGCCACTAATGTGTCTTTTACAATAAAACAAGGGGTCAGTCACTAGCCAGTGTACTCCTAGTGCATGTCCAGAGCTTGGCTAAATGGAAGGATAGTGTCAGGAAGGGCATCTGTTGTAAAATCTGTGCCAAATATCATATCTGGATCAAGATAAACTTTAATGTCCCAAAAAGGAAATTTATCTTGACAACTGTGCAACATAAAGCTACATTCACAACTTTGAATTCAACATGATACATAGAAAGGAATGAATGACACACAAGGACATTGTTTATGCAGAGTTGCTCCTTAGGGACAGAAGAGAGAAGTCTAAAGTACCTGCACAAAGTAAAAGAAACACTTAAGGTAACAAGTGGAAACACTGAAGTGGGCGTGTTAGGTGCCACTTGATAGCATTTGTGAGTGCAGCTTCAAATTGTGATCACTGTTTCTCTTCATTGATGAGGTGTGCCTATATGTGCCATAACATCTTGATTTTTTTTGTTGGTGCTATTTTTAGTTGATTCAGAACTAATAAGCTAATGTGATGGCACGGCTTCCATCGTCTGTCTGTCCATCTGTCTGGCCACAGTCCTCAATAATCACTACTCCTCCTGAAATACTGGTCAGATTTTAGTGAAACTTGCGTACAATCATCATCCAATGGGTCTCCACCAGTGACTGCAGAAAAGATGGATGGCTTGATGGCTTCTCAGAAGTGAAGCCAAAATGTCTCTATCACCCCCTGCTGACTAACTACTGTATAGGGTCCTAAGTCCCACCCCCTCCATGTTAGCAGATGAGAGGAGATTAAAATAAAATAGAGCTCTGCTGATAAATTTTCCCCAAAGATGCTTTCACCATTTTAAGTAGTTCTTATAAGGCTGATTTGGGTTGAAATGGTCTCCTTTCTCACAAGTTTGTTTTAAATTAGTGACTTAATGCTGTTAAATTGGGGGTGTAACCTCATGATTGGCAGCTCTGACTGCCAATCTGATGTATGTCTGTTCGGGGAGACTCTGGCTCCAAAATTGCAAGATAGCAGCTCTTACAAACTTGAACTTGTGGCTTCATTTTTGTACAGTGGGGGGAACTGCAGCCATGGAGCTCAAGGTCAAGGTTACATTTGTCATTTTACAGGGACTTCATAATTTTCACAGAAATCGCTACTCCTACGAGTATTGGCTTGGATTGCAATGTTCATAAAATGATGAATCCCATCTGCCATCAATACACAAATGCTGCCAATAGGTTTATTTATTGCAAAATATGTCTTAAGCTAAGTTAGATCAAGAACTAGGGCTGTTCTTCTGGATCTGATTGTTTGTGAGCCTCCTTGACTTCTGAGTGGATTTTAATTTGCATTAGGTCATGCAATATAGCCAACCAATGACAAAAATTTTAACCCTTTCTTTTTGTACTTTGCAATAAACTGTGAATTGTGATTGATCATGAGCCAGATGAGCTACTACACCATTTTTGTTTATTTTGTTTTGTTTTTTAACCACTGCAGTTTTCACCTGTTACCAGACTTCTGAAACTCACCCCATATTCCCAGCAATTTGATGGTTATCAGGCACTCTGACTTTCTATATTTAATGTTACATTCTGTGTCCTCCATAGTGTAGTGGTTTACACATTTGCCTGTCCTGCAAAAGGTCCTTAGTTCACAACTAGGAGAAGACACAAGGCCAGCCTCGGGGGTTACAAACCAGTGTACTTTCAGTGTCAGTTCCACATCCAGATAAATGGGAGGGTTGCACCAGGAAGGGCATCTGGTGTAAAATTCTGCAGTGGTGACCCCTTGGGTTGAAAAAAGGGAGCAGCTGAAAGTTTCTTCAGTGACATAGTCTATGTTGCACTTGCAGAGACAACTTAATTTCACGTGTACTTTGCAAATCCAAGACATTTGTCATAAAATTTCAAATCCAAAATTAAGCATGGTTTAAGTGCTGATAGGCAATAATAATATACTAATAATAATAATACCAGATTTAAAACGTTCTCTAAATGGTACTTGAGGCAGAGTCTAAGCACAACATGTGCATGATTGCCACCAGTGAATCTGATCTATATTTTCATGTTGTTTCTGACGATATAAAAACACCTCTATTGTGTTTGAGTAAATCAAACCCCAATTAACAGAAGTGGCTAACAAAACAAAATAAAATAGATTTGCTTTGGGGCTGACTTGAATTACTTTGGAGCTCTTGTATGCAGAAAAATAACTTGCATGTAAATACAATATAAATACTCAATTCTTCAGTTTGAGATCATTTTTGTTCTTCTATTAATTTGTATTTTTTTAGCAGTGTTCAAATATTTAAATGTTTTTAATACCGTAATTAAGGGTTTTACACTGCACACTCATTTTTGTGTCTTATTGTATCCTGTGCCTGGAGATATCTCACTGGCATGCAAGTCTGTCAACATAATAATAGCTCAGAGATTGTGTGCGATAAAACATAACGTCAACAATGTGAGATTTGTGCTGACATTTGACTGGAGTCATGTCAGGAATGCAGTGTCACTTCTCTCACCAGAATGTAATGTTTTGCATGAAGCTGGCAAGCTGGGTTACATCCGACCATTCCCCCTGACTGAATCACTTTTGTTGTGTTGCCTTTCACTCTTTCTTCTCTGCTTTTGTTCTAAACAAACCACTATTTTCATTCTTCCTGACAAAGTCACCCCTGGCTTGTCAGTGACAGTTAGTCAATAAGCTATCGCAATCCAACAGGGGAGAAGAAGAAAGGAGTTAAAGGTGTACCAGAAATAGTACTGCTGTTTTCTTCCTCTGATCTTTTTAAAATTGCTGAGTCACTTTGAAGTGTCTGAGCATTAGATGAAGGGCTGTGGTTTGTGTGTGTGTGTGTGTGTGTGTGTGTTTCATGATGACATATTTATGTCACGCACTAAAACTGAGAAAGTGAGAGAGGAAAAGAATGTGAAGCCTCACTGTCACCAAGCAAAATTTGCACCAAAAAGCAAAAGATGAGACAAGGAGAGAAGAGACGAGCAGAAGGAAAACTGAAGTGGAGTTATAAGATAGCAGCGAAACAAGAGAGGAGAGATAAAGTGAAAAGGGGGTACAGCAAGAGAAAAGAAAACAGGACGAACCAGATTATTGATGAAAGATGAAGCGACGGGTTGAGGAAGAAGAGTGTCAGCCTTGCAGATGAGACTGACAGTGAAAGAGTTGTGGAAGGTGTGTGAGCTCTGTCATCAGAGCTACTCACAGGCGTTGGAAGTAAAAAAAGGCAAAACAGGTGAACCAGTTTGACTGACTTACTGGCCTCTGGCTGGTTGGGCCCTGACGTGAAGGGAGAAATGATAATCCTACCGACTAGTCTAACATCCCGCAAACCAGAAAAGCTGTTGACTAAACTAATGAGTCAAAAGCAGACAGTTAATAAATAAAAGATGAGATGAGACATCAGAATATGTTCATCTTCTACAAGTGACAGCCCGGCAGGATGAAAGTTTGCAATATCTACATTTGGCTTCTTTAAGATAAGATAAAGATAAAATAAGAAATAGAGCTCAACAAATCAAAATCCAATATGACACAACAAGGAGCTCAAATCTAAAATGAATGCTGTGGCGCGAGATGGCAAAGACCCTCCGTATCTCTCCCTGTGATACTGAAGCTGAAACGATGCTAGACAGAATGTTCAGCTGAACGCGGAGTAAGCAGTGCAGAACGTGGTCAGGATCCATTAATTATCCATAGCCATTCATCACAGCCACAGTCATTTGGATGACCTCTGCGTCAACTGATGGAAGAATCCACTCTGTTGATTTAAACTGAATTTAAACTGCGACAGCCATGAAAAACTTTCTCGGTGAGTAACACACTTAGCAGTTCAATATTCAGTCTGTAGTGTTACGGTCTGTGGGGTGTGGTTATTTCTTAGGATGTTCAGCTTGTGTGTTCCCTGTTACAACCCCAATTCCAAAAAAGGTTAAGATGCTGTGTAAAATAATATATATATAACACAATGCAATGATTTGCAAATCTCACTAATCACTAAAGAACACAGACAACATAGTCAGACACTTAAAATACTAGCTCATCTTGAATTCTATGGCAGCAACTTGTCTCAAAAAAAGCGGGGACAGGGCCATGTTTGCCCCTGTGTAGCATCCCCTCTTCTTTTAACAACTGTCTGTAAATGTTGGGGAGGTGAGGAGACCAGCTGCTGGAACTCTGGGAGATGCATGTTATTCCATTCTCGTCTGATATATGATTCCAGTTGCTCAACTGTCCTGGGTCTTCTTTGTCGTATTTTGTGTTTCATGATGCGGCAAATGTTTTCAGATGGTGAAAGGTCTGGACAGTAGGCAGGCTTGTCATTGTCTGGAGGGGGGCATACTTACTTACTCTTCTTCTTCTTCTTTTGCCTGCTCCCGTTAGGGGTTGCTGCAGTGGATCATCTGTCTCCATCTCACATCAATTGCATTCTCCTCCCTCACACCAACCCTCTTCATGTCCTCTTTCTATATGGTCTTCCTCTTTTCCGCCTGCCTGGCAGCTCCATCTTCAATGACCTCTGTCCAAGATTTCCACTATCCCTCCTCTGAACATGTCCAAACCATCACAGCCTTGCCTTTGTCCCCAAACCAGTCAACCTGAACTGTCCCTCTGATGTACTCATTTCTAATCTTGTCCATCCTGGTCACTCCCAGCAAACAGCTCAACATCTTTAACTCTGCCACCTCCAGCTCCACCTCCTGTCTTTTTGTCAGCGCCACAGTCTCCAAACCATATATTATAGCAGGCCCCACTACCGTCTTGCAAACCTTCCCTTTCACTCTTGCTGCTATCCTTCTGTCACAAAGCACCCCTGACACTTGTCTCCACTCACTTCACCTTGGCTGCACTCTCTTCTTCAGCTCTCTTATGCACTGTCCACTTCTTTGGATGATTGACCCCAGCTATTTAAACTCATTCACTTTCATTACCTCTACTCCTTGCATCTTCACCACTCTACCTGCCTCACTCTCATTCACACACATGCATTCTGTCTTGTTTCTACTGATTTTAATTCCTCTTTTCGCCAGTGCATACCTCCACCTCTCCAGGTCATTAGAGTTCACAGTGTCATCTACAAACATCATAGTCCACGGAGACTCCTGCCTGACCCCAACTGTCAACCTGTCCATCACCATTGCAAACAAGAAGGGGCTCAGAGCTGATCCCTGGTGGAACCCCACCTTGAAACCATCTGTCCCACCTACCACACACCTCACCACTGTCTCATTGTCCTCATACATGTCTTACATCATCCTCCCATACTTCTCTGCCACTCCTGACTTCCTCATACAAGTCCACAGTTCCTGTCCTGGCACCTTGTCATATGTTTTCTCAAGATCCACAAAGACACAATGCAGCTCTTTCTGACCTTCTCTATACTTCTCCATCAGCACTTTCCAAGGAAACATTACATCTGTTGTACTTTTTCTTGGCATGAAGCCATACTGCTGCTCGCTGATGGTCACCTCTTTTCTTAACCTAGCTTCAGCAACTCTTTCCCATATCTTCATGGTATGACTCATCAAATTGATCCCTCTGTAATTACTGCAGCTCTGTACATCACCATTATTCATGAAGATCGGTACCACTTCTTCTCCATTCCTCAGACATTCTCTCATTCTCCAAGTTTGTGTTAAACAATGTGGTTAAAAAGTCCACTGTCCTCTCTCCT
>VUQH01033876.1:0-26296 GCA_015106775.1 Etroplus canarensis | reverse complement strand
TATTCAGATGGCGTTCTGCTTACATTCGACCAATTATGTCAGAGATCGTCATGGTTTTGTAGAGCAGAACGAACCCAAATGCAGGACGCAGAGTAAAAGTTCAACAAAGGTTTATTAACCACCGCTGGCAAGCAGGTAAGTAATCCACAGCGGGCAGGTAACACAAGCAATAGTCCACAGGCAGGGTGCGGCCGCTGGCAGACGAGGGACACCAAGCTGGGTCGAGGGACACAGTGACTGCGGGATAAGCTCGGCCAGAGCTCGGAGTTGTGCGGAGAGATGCGTACAGTCGGCAGGACTGTAGCGGACGATTCTCAACAAACTGGCGACAAGCAGCGCTCGCCGCCGGCTTAAGAAACAGCTCTCCAGGTCGCAGGTGGATCAGCGCCAGGTGTGACAGCTCTGGTAGCGCAGGTGCATCCCATGGGTGATTAGGCCGGCTGCCACACCTCCTGGAAAGCGAGACAGAGACAGAGAGAGAGAGAGAGAGAGAGAGAGAGGAAAGCAGACAGACACAGACAAACAAAACACAGAACATGTGACAGGCAGGCCGAGAGGCGGTCATGACACTTAAGTAATGTGAAAAGTTTTCACAGGACCCTAAACCAAGTACACCGTTACTGCTTCCATAGGAATTAAAAGGATAAATAACAGCCAGTTGATGTTAATCAAATGCACTTAATTAATGGATAATTGGCAAGTGTGACCACATTTGTAAAAGCCCAAGTTTTGTCAATTTGCTGGTCTAGAACATTCAGGTGTGTGTTAACACAAGGCCAAAGGGGATTGACATCAGCAATGATCTTCAAAAAGCAATTGTTGATGCATATTAATCTGAGAAGGGTTATAAGGCCATTGCTAAGCAATTTCAAGTCCATTAGTCTACAGTAAGAAATATTATTCACAAGCGGAAAACATTCAACATTTTTGCCAATCTTTCCAAGAATGGACATCCCAGGAAGGTAATTTCAAGGTCAGACCGTGCAGAGCTCAGAGAAACTGCAAAAAACCCAAGAGCTACATTTCAGAATCTACAGGTGTCAGTTAGAATGTTAAATGTTAAAGTTCATGATGGCGCAATTAGAAATAAAGATTAAACAAGTATGTCTTGTTTGGAATGGTTGCCAGGAGATAGCTTCTTCTCTCTAAAAAGAACATGGCACCATGGCTTAGGTTTGCAAAGTTGCATCTGAACAAATCACACCACCTTTGGACAGATGAGACCAAAGTGGATATGTTTGGCCATGATGCACAGAACCACGTTTGGCAAAAACCAAACACAACATACTGTACAAGCACAACCACCAAATCAACTTTTAAGCATGGTGGTGGAGAAAGTCAAATTTGTCTGTCAACCAGCTAAAGCTCGTGAGAAATTGGGTAATGCAACCAGACAATGAGCCCAAGCAGACCAATAAATCTACAACAGAATAGACTAAACGAAAAGGATCAAGGTGTTGCAATGATTTAGTCAAAATCCAGACCTCAGCACAACTGAAATGCTGTGCTTGAACCTTCAGAAAGCTTTGCAATAATGAATGCCTGCAGAGATTGAATTGAAGCTACTGTGTCTAGAAAAGTGGGCCAAAATTCCTCCACAACGACCTGTGAGACTTATACAGGAAGAGATTACTTGAAGATATTGCTGGTAAAGGTAATTCTAAAAGTTACTGCCACATGACTTACTGCATTACCACCCCAAACACGGCTGTTTTGGTTTGCTCTTGGAAGCTGAGAAAAGTCAGACCTGGTTTGTACCTAAGTAGGAGATGCCCTGGGAAGCTTTGGGGTATATGTTACTCACAGAAGGCTGGTGGTTCAGTCCCAGGCTCTGGTCCACGTGCCAAAGTGTTCCTGGGAAGGATACTGAACCCCAAATTGCTCCTGATGCATCCATCCATTGCAGTGTGTGTTTATGTGTACATTAGAATGTCCTAAAGGCATGGAATAAAGAGCAGTATGACTGTGCATGTGAATAAGTGAATGAGTCTTATAGTAAAAACCCCTTTGAGAGCTCAGAGTAGATGAACAAGTACCAGCCTATTTACTGAATCATGGGGTGAAAATAGTTTTTCACACAAGAAAACTTTCTTTTTCACATGATTGTACATACATCTTATAGAAGATAACAATTATAAGATTCTGTTTCTGTTTCAGAAAAGCCTCCCAAAGGTTGGATTTCTACCCTACCCCTTTATTAAGAAACTCTTCTGCAGTTGCAAGTGTGACTCCACATAGAGTTACACTCACCATAGAGTGTGAGCTGGAGGAGGAGCTGGGTTGAAATTGGACCTCTCTTTCCAGTCGCTGGCCTCTGTCAAATGAAGCCCTTACAGACAGATCTCTGTAGGTGTCTGCATTCATAATCCCACATCCATGCACACACACACGTGAAGGACACACTTGCATGCACCCCTTCAGTTTCTCACAAACACATACCCAGCACACACATATGTAGTCAGCCTCTCACCATTGCCAACAGGAGGTAATCAAACCCTTGATATGCACTAACCAGATCCATTAAGGAGCTAATAAAGGCTCTGGATGAGTTAATTAATGACCCCCAAGAACATCATCTGCCTCCAGTGCTACTGCTCAGACTAACGTTTCTCACTCTCACTGAGCACATCCCAAATCAAAACAAAAACAGCCATGGTCGGGTGTGATTTAGGTAAAAATCCACTTGTTCTGGTGTCATGAGGAGAGAAGAACAGGACAAACGATTGATGCCCCATTGACTGGATGATGAAGCATGTGTGTGTTGCCACAACTGCGGACACTTTGTGATGTATTTGATATGCAGAAAAGCCCATTTCTGCAGAATGCCTCGCAGACACAAAAAAGTAATTCATGCTAATGTGGAAAAAGAATGAGAGGGAGATTGAGCAAATCAATTAATAAAACATTTCATTCATTTGGTGAAGCCTTGTGGAAACTTCTTCATAAGACAACCACTCTCCATTCTCTGCCTCAGTAGATAGTGCTGTCAGTCCATTCTGATAGAAACATTTTAAATGCTGTTTCACACATGGCTAATTGTATTTTTAACTCAATGATGATTCTGTACAAGTCTTCTAACTTCTGTAATTAAAATAAAGAAAGAACAGAACACAGAATTTTAGTAATGATTTTGAAGGGGTCTGCCATTTTTCCTCAACATGCCCTAGTTCTCTGGATGAAGGAAGCACAATATGGACTACAGCAATAGTTGCCAAAAATCAAATGCAATTAAAATTAATGTAAACACTTCAATCATGCGTTTGAATATGGATGGGAAAAAATAGGCATTTTGTGGGCTCACTTACCAAAGTTAAACAACTTGCAAATTCATTTTTAGCCTTGTAAAATGATCCTAAGATGGATCAGCTAATAGACCCACCTTTAGCAGCAATAACTTGAAATATTTAGTTTCTGTATGACTTTGACCTTCACCTTGTTGTGGAGAAATTTTGGCCTGCTCTTCTTTATGGTGTTGTTTCTGTTCGTTGGGGTTTGTGAGCGTTTTCTTTATGCACAGATGAGGTCTGGACTTTGATTGGGCCATTGCAACACCTTGGTTCTTTTCTTCTCCAGCCATTCTGGTGTAAAGTTATTGGTGTGCTTGGGAGCGTTGTCCTGTTGCATGACCCAAAGTTAGTCATGCTGTAGCAGTCAGACACACGACCTATCATTTGACTCCAGAATACACTTATTTAGAGGAGTACATGGCTGGTTCAATGACTGCAAGGTGCCCAGGTCATGTGGCTACAAAACAAGCCCACATTTTAAACCCTCCACGAACATGCTTGACAGTTGGTGGAGGATTCACTGTTTGTGTTGATGTGGTGTTTTCACCAAATGTGCCACTGTGCATTATGGTGAAACATCTTCACTTTGGTCTCATTTGTCTAAAAGACGTTGTTCCAGAAGCCTCGATGCCCGCATACAACTTTGCAACCCTTGTTCATGTTACCTTTTAGAGAAAATAGGCTTTCTTCTGGCTTGATCTGAATACTTGAGCTGTCTTTTGCTAACTGTGCTGTCCTGAACTTCAACATTTAAAATGTTAGCTGAGAACAATAGAGTGTGAGATGCTTGGACAAATATATTTATTTATGTAATTTAATAAAATCCTCAACATTGTAACTTCACTGCAGTAGTACAATGCAGCACCATGAAATGTAATATTCTAAATTCTGTACATAACTTGAATTTTCCCCTAGTGTAGAGGTTTACACATTCACCTTATGGTCCCTGGCCCACCTTCATCCCAGGTGAGGTTGTGGGGACACAACCTCCTCCCATTTTAGAGGGTGGTGTCAGCAAGGGAATCTGGCTTAAAACCTCTGTCAAATTGCCAGTGCAGATTAAGTCGCTGTGGCAACCCCTTGGGGAAAATGAAAGGGAGCAAAATTACATAAAATTGTGACATAACCACATAGGTTTATCTTTTTACATGTAATATTATTTTGTATTTTGTATTATTTTTATCCTAATATTTATTTATTTAATACTTATACTTCTTCCACTACTACTACTTACTTTTATTCCTTTTAAGGTGTGATTTCTTTTTATACTAGTGTACTGCTATCATTTTGCCATTGCTGCTGCAATTTTTAATATTTCGCCGCTGTTGGACCAAAAAAGGATTATCTTATCTTAAGCCAACTAAAATTGTAAAAGAAAAAACAAAACAAATAAAAAACCTTACCTCAGAAGTCTGTAGCAATATTAAATTATTAATTAACGCAATTTTACTTGAAAAATCAATAAATATTACACACTTTGCTTTAAATTTATTTTAAAACAGTGAAAATCAAATTTTAATATTACAAATTTTATAAAATGTATTAAAATATATTATTTCAAAACAATAGCAAAAGGTATTACTGGAAAAAACTAGTTATTTACTTCATTAAGGCAACTATTTAGGAATGTGTTAGACATTTATAAGTTTGATGCTACCAAAATTGCATTGAAAATAAATGGGGAGAAAACAGTCGACACACTGCTGCAGGGATAAATCTAATTCTAAAATACTAGGTAACAAGTTGTTATGGTTTTATGGACAAAATACATTTCCTTGAAACTGTGCAACTTTTGTCTCATTTAGCTGGGTATGTGTCTTCCAATCAGCAGTAAAACCCTGCCATATTACAAAGGTAAATAGTACAATAAATAAGCCATAAATGCAATACTAGGGTAACATAATAGGGTTTTCAAGGGAAAAAAATAGTCCAAAACTCATATAATAAATATGATGCAAAGAGCATTACAGAGTGAAGTCATTTTGTGTGTTAAAACTAAATATTTTTCTTTCATTTGCTGTTTCACCACATTCTGACAATCCATTAATCTCTGTGCCGAGAAGAACAATTTAACCCTGACCTTAACCCTAACCTTCAACCTACCTACTGTCATTATAATCAATTGGCTATCTGACTTTAATGTTTTACAGGATTAATTGTGCATTATTTCAGCTGCATTGAGTCCCATATGAAATGCTTGTGATTGAGTAGAAATGGCATGAAATGTCTCGGAAGGATGAGCTGTTTATTTCATGCAATTCCCATGATTTCACACTGACAAATAAGCATGCCATACAGAGATATTTGCTTTCCTAAATCAATATTGGCAGTGATTCCAGTACTACTCTCAATTAACTTAACCACAACAAGCTCACACATTGTTTAATTGATTGCTGTTTTTCAAACCTAAACAACACATCAGTCACAAGATATTCCTTTGTTACATGTTCTTCTGGTAATTAATCGTAAAATTCGCTGTCGATTGATTTAATTTTGACAGCCAGTGCGCTTAGGTGGTCACTGATGAAATGATACCTGGTAATACCATGAGTCTCTCAGATTGACTTTTCTTTGTTCCTTCATGAACATCTCTCCCTGACAGAAAGAGAAATTACAGTCAGCCACTTTATGAGGTACACCTAGCTGCTACCGGGTTGGACCCATGTTTGCCTTTAGAACTACCTTAATTCTTCATCAAACAGATTCAAGTAGGTGCTGAAAAATGTTCCTCAGAGATTTTGGTCTATAGTGACATGATAACATCACACAGTTATTGCAGTTTTGTAGCTGTACATCCATAATGCAAATCTCTTGTTAAGCCACATCCCAAAGGTACTCTATGAGATTGAAATCTGGTGACTGTGGAGGCCATTTGAGTGCACCAAATGTATTACATTCAAAAAAACAGTTTCTGATAATGTGAGAGTTGTGACATAGGGTGTTATCCTGTCGGATGGAGCCACCAGAATATGGGTACACTCTGGTCATAAAAGGATGGACATGGCCAGCAACAATACTCAGGTAGGCTGTGCCATTTAAACAATGCCCAGTTGTTAACAAGGGGCCCAAACTGTGTTGAGAAAATATTTTAAACCACCGCCATCATGCTGAACAGTTGATACAAGGCAAGATGGGGTTAATGCCTTCATGTTCTTCTATGCCAAATTCTGACCCTACCATCCAAATGTCACAGTGGAATAAAGACTCATCAGACCATGTAACATTTTTCAATCTCCAGTTGTCCTATTTTGGTGTGTGAATTGTAGCCTCGATTTCCTGTCCTTAGCTGACAAGAGTGGCATACGGTGTGGTCTTCTGTGTCACAGTGTGTGAGGGGGACTCAAAAGTCAACAAACTCAGGAACAGAGTAAAAAAAGAATTTAATGATGCATAAAGAGTCAAAACAGTTCGTTAAAGGTGCAGGTAAACAAACAGTTCAGTCTCTTCCGTGCGTGAGTGCGTTCCCAGATCCAAGGTCCAAGGTGAGTTTCCAATTATCCAAGTGAGTCCCAGTTCCCGTTGGCAGCTTGGAGTATTCGAAGGTGAGAGTGGGTCAGGCAGTTCTTCGGAAGAAGGCATGAAGGTTCTGGAGGAAGCAGCAGAGAATTCATGTAAGAAACAATTCACAGAGTAACAAAAAAACATGACAGCCATGGCCTGGCTTACTACATGGTGTGTACCTAAGCGTTTCAGTAGAGTGTGGAGGAAATTGCTTGGCTTAAGTAGCCCTGGTAACAAGGAATGCATCTCAGGCGCACAGGCACACCCACACCCAGGAACTGAGCAAATATAATTACTGCCCTCACCCAACCCAGATGAAGAGAGGAAAGAAAGAACTACAGGATTAGAGAAAGATAGAAAACAGGCAGGTCAGACCTGGAGGACAAGGGACCCTGACATTATACTGCTGTAGCCAATCTTCTTCAAAATTCAGAGATGCACTTCTACATACAATGGTTGTAAACAGTGGTCATTTGAGTTGTCATCCTTTCAGGTCAAAGCAGTCTGGTCCTTCTCCTGACCTCTGCCATCAATAAGGCATTTTTGTCTAGAAAACTGCCACTGACTGGAAATTTTTATCTCTTTTTCAGCCCATTCTCTGTCATCCCTGGAGATGGTTTTGTAAGAAAACTCCAGAAGGTCAGCAGTTTCCAAACTACTCAGACCAACCTGTCTGGCACCAACAACTATTTGGAGGTGGCAGTGGCTCAGTCTGTTGGTGACTGGTTGGGAACCGGAAGGTTGCCAGAAGAGTGGCCCTGATTCAAAACTTGCCTGTGTCAGTTGGAGGCCTGTGGAGGAGAAAGATTGGAGATCAGAGGCCAATTCTAGACCCACCACAGACCTACACGAGGTGTACTGGAGACAGAGAGGAGTCAACTTAACCCTTAGAGCACTGCAGAGGTGCCCTTGAGCAAGGCACCAAACCACCACAGTGCTCCTTGGTGCCTGTAAAATGGCTGCCTTGTTTCTCCTCATCTTCCTCTCATCAATTGCATGCCTGTTCTGTTTGTGTGAACGCATGACCACAATTGCATGTGTCATTATTAATGTGTGGAGAAAAATTGTGTAATTTCCCCACTGGGGATAAATCTCTTCTCTTCTCTATGCCATGTTCAAAGTCACTCAAATTTCTTTTCTTCCCCATTCTGATTCTCAGTTTGAACTTCAACACTTGACCATGTCTACATGCCTAAATGTTTTGCCAAATATTTGCTTTAAAGAACTGAACAAGTATATCAAATGAAATAAGAGGTGAGTGCATGTTTGTAGGAAAAGACATGACTCACCATACGGTTTACAATTGATTTCAATCTAAATAATTTGAGGTTATGATGTGTAGTTTCTTTTATTTCTCCATGTCTGTTTACACCCTTTATTTGTTTAACTCTAAAAGGAAGATACAGTAAATGAAGTTGCTGACAGACACTGTCAAACATAATTATGGTGAGAATATTTACATTTCCATCCCCATTTATTTAATCAAATGCAAATATAATGTCATTCACTTTTAAACGCATGGCTGCAGATTGGATTCTTTGATTGCTTCCATTTTACTGGTTAGTTTACTGAAGACCTGAGGGGCAGAAATAAATTGATTCTGGTATCTATGCATTCCTCTGTGTACATGCATACACAACCTTAAACCTTGACACCCAGGTAACTTATGGATTTGAATGGACTTCAACCCAACACCCCTTCCTGCAACTGACATCACACCAAAATAAGAAAAGACACCATCCTTCCTCACGCTAGAACTCTCTTAAACTGTTCGCTCTTGCTCTACTACTCTCTCTCTTTTGACATTTAGCAATGTGCTAGCTGTGCAGGCATCGCTCACTTGTTTACAGGATCATTAACTGTTTCTCAGAGTCTCTGCATCCAACAAATGTGGTGATTATGGTCCACGGAGAGGCTCTGGTATGAGAGAAGCTATAAGGAGCCACCATCATCACAAAGCACTGGTGGCATTATAAAACTAACCGGCTATCTTTTGTCTTATTCATCAGCCTTTTGTATGCAGACTCAGCTTTTACTTTAGGGTCCCCTGTGAAAAAAAATAAAAACACTAATTAATTAAACTGGCATTTATGTGACAGGGTGGTAGAAACATTTTGCATCCATACATGCAGTTGTCTTTTGGGTGGGTCCTATTTAGCCATCTTTGACCAGGATTGCTGAATTGTTCAAGGGTTCTACACTTGCAAATCAAGCAAGAATGAACACACGCACACACACACACAAAATCAGAATATGCCATGAGGGAGATTTAAAAGGGATTTAGAGGAATAAATTATGAAGTGCAGTTTTCACTGTTAGAAATGAAGGCCCTTTCTTGCTCTGTTATTTTAACAATTTAAGGACAAGGAGGGTTGGGCAATGCATAAAATAATGGAGCTTTGAGCTGTCTATCTTCTTTATTTAGGCTTCACAGTGTAAAACTAGCTGTCTACAAAAAAAGTATCTAAATGAAAAGAATTGCCAGTAAGTAGTAAACAGTATTTTATGATCACACTTTCTAGAAACCTTATGGTTTCATCAATACTCCACAGACCGGTAAATTTGAAGGTCACTGACAAATTAAAACCCTCATCAATGTAGGATCTGTAGTTACTAGTGTGGGGTTTTAAAAGCTGCCGTTTATTTTTGTTGCACAGAACTGAAAAGTTACTGGAGTAAAATTGAACATATAGCTCATAGTTAAAATCCCAGTAAAGTATCGAGCTGCGAAATGCTGCTGCAAATAATCTAATGTGATTGATTGAAGGGTTTGTCTTTATTATTTTCTCAATGAAAAAGTGGACAGATGGCGTTTATTTTCCTCCCCACGTTACTGCTTTATCCACCCCGTGTTTATTCATTGCATTTGCATGCAAGCATACCTAAGCCCCACAAGCTTTCAAAGTAAAGCACCATGAGAGGGGGTACCATAGTATCATGCAACAAAACAAAGAAGATGGTAGAGGGAAACATGGTGGATCTAAATACAAGCAGACATTGAATTAATCAGCTGCTCTAAGGAAAATGTTACCAATTGAAAAAGTTCTGTTTTACTTTCCTCAAAAGTTTTGGATTTTTAAAACTCTCCTCATTTTGTGATGCTTGACCTACTCACAGGGACAGAGTTTATATCCAGATGTCTTTTTTGTCCAGCACCACTGCATTTTACTGTTTCATTAACATTCAGGGCCTGTTTGGAAAGCATCAGTGCCGGAGCTATCATGATCATTGTGACTAAAGAAATGGAGCATAAACATAAATACAACCACAGGGGGTGATGCCTGGCATGCAAGACCAACTTTTAGTGCATTGATATGAAACTTCCTCCAAGTAATCTTGAGCTGTCATGAGGTTTACATGCAATGTACCCAGTAAACATTTAGAGTCACGTGAAAAAGAAAGGTTTTCTGGGACTCTGTGCTGTCCTGGTGAAAAGTACACCCTGTGTTTCAGCGATAGCTATTTGATGTTATCACTTTCTGTTTGAATTTTTATGAGTCTCACACTGTGGAAGAATTTGGGTCCACTCTTCTTTACAACATTGCTTCAGTTCAGTGAGGTTCATGGAGAGCTCTCTTAAAGTCCCGCCACTGCATTTCAATCAGGTCAAAGTCCGGACTTGGAGTAGACTTTTGCAACACTTCGATTTTTTTGTTTTTCAGCCATTTTGTTGAGAATGGAGGAGTTTACTGTCAACTCAATGACTTCAAGGTGCCCAAGTTCTGTGGTTCCTAAACTATTATATATACTAGCCTAAATTATCACCTCTCCATGTACAGTATGAGGTGTTTGTGCTGATATGCTGTTTGGTTTTTGTCATGTATGGCTGGTGGGTGTGTGGGTGCGGACCCATATGCAGGACTCAAAGGCAGCCGGAGTACATAAAAAGGACTTTATTTGCCAAACCAAAATACAAAGTCTGGGGAAGAGTGAAGACAGAGCACAACAGCTGGAAGACAGGTGAGGCAATGATGCAGCTGTGACACGCAGAGGAGTGAAGGCAGCTACATTCATGAACACACACACTGGCAACGAAAATCAGACGAGGACGCGACATCGAGCAGACAAGGGTGAGGGAATAATACACAAACAGGTGGGCAATCAGACACAGGAGAGAGGACTGCACAGCTGCCGACAATTGGGACCAGGAAGTAAACAAATGCAGGGGCACCAGACAGAGTGGGTTTCAAAATAAAACAGGAAGTGACACAGACAGGGAGGTGCACAAACACAGGTCATGACAGTTTTTGCCAGCCATGGCACTCTGCATAATGGCCAAACATATCCACTTTGGTCTCATCTGTTCAAAGGTGGTGTGATTTGTTCAGATGCAACTTTGCAAGCTTAAATTGTGCTGACATGTTCTTTTTAGAGAGAAGAGGCTTACGCCTGGCAACCCCTCCAAACAAGCCATACTTGTTCAGTCTTTTTCTAATTGTAATGTCATGAACTTTAACATTTTATATGCGAACTGATTCCTGTAGAGTGTGAGATGTACCTCTTGTTTTTATTGTTTTGTTTTTTCTACAATTTCTCTGAGCATCGCATGGACCAGGGTGACTTTCTGGGAAGAGTGTGCCATTGTGTTAACATATACAGTACCTGAATGCTCCAGACCAGCAAACTGCCAAAATTTATGCTTTTATAGAGGAACTAGCTGATGATGAATTAATCAGGTGCGTTTGATTTGTGGCACCTGGCTGCTACTTACCCTATTAATTTCTTTAGAAAAGGTAAGGGTGTACTTAGTTATTCACAGGAATGCATGGAGTCCCGTGAAAGCTTTATTTTATATATGAAATCACAGAAGGCCATTGCTGAAACATCTGGCTGTTAATGGAAAGTTAACTGGACAGTAAAAGTGTGGTAGCTTTGAGAAGATTTTTAAGAAATGTAGATTTAAGAACCTGGGAGAGCTTCATTAGAAGACGACGGCGGCTGATGTCAGTGCATCAAAAGCCACTATGCCCAGACATCTTCAGGAAAGGGGCTACAACTGTCATTCTCAAGCTCAAACCACTCCTGAACCAGAGACAATATCAAAGATGTGTTCCCTGGTTCTAAGAAAACAAGGGACTGGAACGTTACTCAGTGCATTTTTCAGATTAAGGAATATTTTGCTTTTTATTTGGAAATCTGGGTCCCAGAGTCTGGAGGAAGAGTGGAGAGGTACAGAATCCAATATATTTCAAGTCCAGTGTGAAGTTTCTACAGTGTGTGATAATTTAGAGTGTCGAGTCTTCTGCTGCTGTTTTTGATGGTTGGTCCACTATGTTTTATCAAGTACAAAACCACCACAGCCATCAGTTGGGAGACTTTAGAGCACTTCATTCTTCCAGCTTCTTATTAGAGATGCCAATTTCCTTTTTTCACCAGGACTTAGCACCTGTTCACAGTGCCACAACTACTACCCAATGGTTTGTCAACTATGTTATTACTGTGCTTGAGTCATCTAGTATTGTCAGGAGGAAGATAAGAAACACCAAACCCAAAATACAGACAAGTTGAAGACCACTGTCAAAGAAACCCAGGTTTCAGTAACACCTCAGCAGTGCCACAAGCTGATTACTTACAAGCCATGCTACACTAATGCTGTATTTCAAGCTAAAGGAGCCCCAACCAAGGCTTGAGTGTATACATGAGCATATTTTTCTGAGGTTGAACATTTCTGTATTGTAAAAACTTTTTTTTTTTTTTTTTACTTTTTTGACTGATTTTAGGAAATATTCCAATATTTCAATGTTCCAATGATACCAGAGTTCTGATTTGAATGAGCTATAAACCATTATTATCAAATTTAACAGACTTTACCTGTAATGAATATGGAATCTATGAAAGTTTACCTTTTTGAAAAACATGGAACAAAGAACTTTTTCACAACATTCTGTTTTTTCAGAATGCACTGAGTTTTTCTAATTAAAATCTAATTGTTAGGCACTTTCAGTGGGATTTATGTGTTGGAACAACACTTTGTTCAGTCTTCGCAACATCTGTGCTACTATATTTAATTGGGTGTTATCACTTATGTTCCCCAGACCTAAATTGTCTGCATTTGTTTTTTAAAGACAACTCTTTGTCAGTAAATAAATCAAAAATAAAATAAAAGAATGTTTTAAAAAAATCAAAGTAAGAGATGACTCTCAGAAACAGTGAGCAATTTAACATTAAATTGCAAAAATATACATCACCTCCAAAACATTTATTCTGTCTGCATGAGCTAATCTGCCAATCATGATGGCTCCATTAAAATGAACTGCTTTTGCCTAAAAATATTCACTTTTGATCTAAAATGGTAATGTAGAATCATGACAGTGAGGTTCGTGGATTATCTATTGAACTGAGAAGATTTCTTCTGGGAAGACTGTCACTCTTATATTTAATTGGTCTTTTTTTTCCACTCACCTTTCTTGTCCTGGGTGTAGAGATAAATATCTGAGATTCTAGATAAAGGTAATGGTATGTTATTTTAGACATTCTTAATTCTGAAAAATACTAATTTACTGCCTGGCATCCAAAGAATGAGCAGTAGAGACTGCTAATGTCACATTTTTTCAGAGGAACTTGACACTTGAAGTTTTATCAGTGGAATTCCCAAATACATTTGGAGACGCTGGATAATTGATAATCATGCTTATATTATTTCCCATATTGTAGTTAAGGTATGGCCTGTATACCTCCCACAGTCCGCCATTTGCAATGTGCCTCTCATAAATATTCAGCAGCTACTGTATCTTGTTAAACATCATTATTATCTTTGAATAAAGAGCATAATTTCAAAACAGGAAATTGAAAGAGAGAGAGAGAGAAAAAAAAGGTCCGAAACTACTGGCAGCATTCTCATGCTGATAAGCTCCGTGCATCCTTTCTTCTACTTATGATGAGTACAGAGCATGTGTCGATACAAAGGCTCTTGTTACAGATGAGAGGACTCTGTGCAACCTCTTCCACTGTGGAAAACATTTCTAACAAATGCACACATAGTGCGCACAGCCTCTAGCTTTCTCTCTCACATAGACATACAGTGGGCATCCACGTGTTAACACACTGCAGCCCCTATATTTCATCGTGCACGAGATATATCTCACAGCTCCATTTGCAAATCATTCTTACAGTGCTCTCAAGGAGGAACAATGGGGCTGATTCTCTAATCTACATTTAATGCAGATTAAAGAGCAAGAACTCCCTCCACTGAGTATGACTAAAAGTAAATTCAGTGCAGTATATGCATAATACTTTAGTAGGAAACAAGGATGCTATCCCTCAATGGCTATATCTCGTATCTCCTGTACATTAATGTTCTCTATAAAGCTGCATGGAAGCCTGCAGGGAACACACCCACAACATGTCAAGCCAGCTGTTTTAGATTTAATTCTGTATTCATTACAGTTGAATGCAATCTGTTATTTAGGAGGTCTAATTTACAAGTAAAATTCTAATCAAATGTGAGCAGTGTTATTGTTCGCTTAACAGCTGGCAGGTGAAGTTTTGGAAAGTCAAAGACTAAAAACAAAGCGGCAAAGATGAATCAATTTTTAAAGTTTTAGGAACATTTTTATTAATAGAATCATTACAGAGGAAGATATCCCTACACATGATCGTCAGTCAACTTAGCTACTTTTAGCGACTGTCATGGTCCCTTGCCTTCCAAGTCAGGATCTGCCTCCCATCTCTCTCTCTCTCTCTCTCTCTCTCTCTCTCTTTCTCTTTGGGCTGTGGGTTGGGATTTAACAATCATGGGACCTAGTTCCAAGTGTAGGTGTGGTTGGGTTGAGTAGAGGCTGCTCGCCCATTCCACATTGCTCGTCATCACAGCATTTAAGCCCTGCAGTCTCCTTCGTACTCAGCCAGAACGTAGCTAGAGTCAGCCCAGTGTTGTTTAAGTCTCATTTATGATCTCGTCTAGTGAACCCACTAATGTTCTTTCTCTGTTCTGCTCTGGAACACCTGCTCCATGCCTGGACCTGCCAAGTATCCTGCCTGATCCACTCTCACTCTCCACGGATTAAGCCTGTCACTAAAGACACTGGTATCCAGCATAAGGCCCTGCATTGCCTCCTCAATCTCAGGCCTAGTCTCACAAGATAACCTGCAGTCGGTTCTTCACTCAACTGGACATGAGGACCCACAGCGAAATCCAGGCCTCACTGCACCACAAGACTTTGCACATTATCTCATATAATTAGTTTATTGCTTTAAACTTGCAAACTAACATCATTGTGTTCTGTCTGCTTCTGGGTTCACACCACAACCTTGACTGACAGCAATAGTTACAGCTCTAAACTCTTTGCTTCAGGTATATACACTTTTAAACTGTTTAAACTTATTTTCCTTTTAGCAACTTCAGTATTACACTACTTAAAAATAATCTTTACCAAAGATGAATAGTGCAATATAGCTAAAAAGAAGCTATGTTAGCCTCCATTTTGGATCCGGTGACTCTTAACAATAACTCCTTGCCCTCTAAAAAGCTTAACATTTTGTGTTGAAACCAGTTCCGTGCTGACCTTTCATTTTGTTAATTAGATCTTTCAAATGTTGTTAGGATCAACACTTTTATTGTTTTAAATGTTAGGTGTGATTGATTGGATTGTTACGTAGGATCTCTTTATTATTTTTTCTTTGAATTGGAAAGTACCATTTTTCTTCTCTATAATACAGAGAATACTGACCTAATCAGGCACCAGCCTATTTTAAAGATCTCATGATACTTTATCCTTCCAATAGAGCACTTTGTTCTCAGAATGCAGACTTACTTGTGGTTCCTAAAAGTAGAATGAGAGGCAGAGCCTTCAGCTACCGGGCCCCTCTCCTATGAAACCATCTTCCAGGTTGTATTCAGGAGACAGACACAATAAAATTAAGATTATGCTTAAACCTTTTATTTTTGATACAGTTTAAAGTTAGGGATGGATCAGGTGACTGTAAATAATCCCATAGATGAGTCATGATACTGTAAGCTTAGTTTACTAAGGGACTTCCTATGACGCACTGCGGATTTCTTCTCCAGACACATCTTTTTACCCCATTCCACAACTGCGTGTACTGTAGGTAAATTTGGTTATGTCTTTTATAATCTGTGTTGTCCTTGTCTCTCTATCCCCTCCGTTTTTCCTCTTCTTTCCCCTCACCCTCCAACCAGTTGAGGCAGATGGCTGCAGCTCCTTGAGCCTGTTTTCTGCCAGAGGTCTGTTAAAAATGAGTTCTTTCTTCCCACTTTTGTCAAGTGCTGCTCGTAGGGGACTGTTTGATTGTCGGGGTTGTCTCTCTAGTAGCAGTTTCACCTTACAGTATAAAGTACTCTGAATGGCTTTTGTTGTGCATTGATGCTATGTAGATAAAATTAAATTGAACTCAAAGCTGCATGTATTTGCTATATCACAGCTTCACTTAGAATATTCAGTGCTGGTGTTTATGCATTGCAAAATGACTTATTACAGAAGTGAGTAACTTAATGACTGATTAAATCATCAGTTTAATTCGTTGTATTTACCTATTCCTTTTGAAGTCACGCTATACTAGCAAGATGGCTGAAACACAGCCTTTACATTGTGGAAATACTTAAATTATTTTGTACTATAGCATTACATTAGAGTATTTAGTGTCGGTCAACTGCAAAAAGCTGTAGTCATCCAGTTTTTGGAAAAGCACCTGCAAACTAAGCATGGCAACTCCATAACTGATAGTAAGTGTCATGGTCCCCCCTGCCCTCGCTGGTGCTGACCCGCCCCCTTCTGTCTTTTTCTACCTCCCTTGCTCTTTCTGCTCTGTCGGGCTGGGCTGGGGACCATTAACCTTATCTTCAATTCCAGCTGTGTGATCCGGCCACACCTCCTCCTCCCACCTGCTGGCCATCAGCTCATCCACCTCGCCGCCTTTTTATCCAGCGGAGGAGCATGAGGCCGACGCTGGATCGTTGCTTTACCTGCGAAAAACCCCGGACTCTCGGAAACTCTCTCAGGACCCGTTTATTGGAAACCTCCGCTTTGGACCCCCCAAAGCCCACCCTTCGGACTCTTCCCTGCCCCTTGCACATTCCTCTTAATCTTTGTTGCTCCGTTGTTTATACAATAAACCTCAGTTGAACTTGCTTCCTGCATCTGGGTCTGTTCTGTAAGACGGGGACCATGACAGTAAGACAGATAGACGGGGAGAACAATGCTGGAAACAGAGTGTGGAATCAGCAAAGGCTTTTGACCTCAAGAAGTTACTTTTAAAGGTGGCATTGCCCAACACTAATGTTAATAATACTCTGTGTATATGATTCATTCACATTAACATACACCTTAAAGACAAACGTTTTGGGTCACACCAATTAATCACTGAAGTCAGATGTTTAATTCAATCCCATTGCCACAGGTTTCTAAAATCAATCATCCAGCCATGCAGTTTGCCTTTACAAACATTTGAGAAAGAATCAGACATACTGTAGAGCTCACTGAATTCAAGTATGACACTGTAATATGATGCCACCATTCCAACATGTCACTTCATGAAATTTCTTTATTCCTTGACATTTCACCATCAGCTAAAAATGGTATTACTGCAAAGTGGAAGCATTTAGGAGCCACAGCAACACAGACAGTAAGCAGAAAATCACATAAAAGTTACAGAACAGGGTCATTCAGTGCTGAGTTACATAGAACGTGAAAGTAACAAATACTCTGCTGTTTCAATGACTGCAGAGTTCAAACCCTCCTGGCATTAACATCAGCACAAAAATTGTGCTTTGGGAGCTTCGTGGCATGGATTTCCATGGCCATGCAGCTGCATACAAATCTAATTTCACTATGCATTATGCCAAGCATTGGATGGAGTGATGTAAAGCATGCTGCCTCTGGACTATGGGGTGGCAAATCAGGCTTTTCTGTCGGGCAGTCTGATGAATGAGTCTGGGTTTTGCAAATGCCAGACTGACCGCATTGTGCCATCTATAATGTTTGGTGGAGGATAGATAATGCTATGGGGTTGCTTTTTTCTGGGGTTGACCTGGGCTCCTTTGTTCCAGTGAAGGGAAATCTTAATGCTTCAGCTTATCAAAACATTTCGGACAATCCAGGATGACTGTGCTTCCGTGCACAAGATCCATTAAGGCATGGTTGGATGAGTTCAGTGTGGAATAACCCTGACCTTAACCCCACTGAGCACTTTTGAGATGAACTAGAACAGATTGTGTGCCAGGCCCACTTGCCTGACATAAGTATTTAACCTCAAAAATGATCTTCTGGATAAACTGGCAATAATTCCCACAGACACACTAAAATCTTTTAGAAAGCCTTCCCAGAAGAGTGGAAACTGTTACAGCTTCAAAGCAGGGGCCAACACCATGTTAATGGCTATGTATTTAGAATGGGATCTCATAAAATCCCCTTTAGGTGCAATCTGTAGGTGTCCCTGAAATAGGATTTACTGAAATCATCTGAAGTCAACTTCAAGGAAAGTTGAGATAATATTTAATTAAAAGCAGCTCAAGACAGCCATTATTGATTTTCTTCAACCTTTATGCAGAAACATTGATACACATCAAAACATACTGTTTATATATGCCTGGACAAACAAAGCTTCCCTTGTTCTCAAGTTAATATAATTACCCCAGACTGACAAATGGTGAGAGTTCCCACCTTGGCATTTTCACCTTAGAGTCATCCATGGTGATGAGTGAAAAGACATTCAGACACTAACCAACCTCTGAAAGCTATTGTTTTGTTTTTTCGTGATTCATTATAGGCATATTCCCACAATGGATTGAATGGGCTTTGTGCACAGCCGCTCAAATGTAAAGCAAAAAAACCCCCAAAAAAGTAAAAGACAAAGTTGAGTCCTAAACTTGTGGCACATCAGCCCCAAGAGAGATGCACAGAACAAACATAAATCTTGTAAATGCACTTGAACCCTGCTACAGGCATTGTTGTGCATTAAAAAGCACTGTGCTAGTGAGATTTTGTATGTCTGGGAATTCAGTGGCACATGAATGAAAAGGATGAGGACAGCAGAGAATCATTCTGAGATGATTTTTACTGTAAACATGCAATATTCTAAAAGTCCCCTAAGACCCTAGAAGAGCTTATTTGCTGTTAAATCGCTTTTATTTATTCAACATTTCAGCTATGTAAGATATCATAGAGCACACTATTTTTGCATCTAATCCTGATCTGGCTCGGGGAAGTGAATGAGTAATACTTAACAACTGTGTTGGCGCCCGTCAGCAAAACACTGTAGCACCC
The DNA here is from genome assembly GCA_015106775.1 of Etroplus canarensis. Taxonomy (NCBI): domain Eukaryota; kingdom Metazoa; phylum Chordata; class Actinopteri; order Cichliformes; family Cichlidae; genus Etroplus; species Etroplus canarensis. Next base: position 7,287 of record VUQH01033876.1, on the reverse strand, counting down.
CCTCATGCTCCATTAAAGATGAACACTGGCCAACAATGGAAAACTCAGGATTTACAGGGCAGTGCTAAGTTGTGAGGGTGTGTAAATGGATACCAAGCGGCAGGGTGAAAACAGACATGAATGATTTTGAACGTGGTTCTGAATTATCAAACGATTATATTTTACTTCACAGTGGACATAATAACGTAATTAAGAATTTGCAGTCCAAATGCACTTTCAAGTTTGTGGCCACTTCAGCTTAGTTTGTAGTGCTTCAGAGTTATAGTCCATATATAAAAGATAGAAGTAGCTTCCAGGTCTGAAAGGGAAGCTGGTGTGGAAATACCCGAAACCTGCATACTGTCTCAAGACCAACAGTAGGTGACTCCTCTGGCTGAAAAAAGAAATCAGGTCTTAATTCAACATGATGTTTATTTTGTTACCAATGGCCGCCATTGTCACACTCATGACTGTCATGTGCTGATGTGCCCCATGCTTTGGTGTCATTTGGCTTGCCACTCATCTCTCAGTGTGTGCAGCCTGATTTACCTGGCTACTTCAGCAGGGTTGGAGGCATCTGTGTACAAGTGGGTTGGTCTACGGTTAGCTCAGTGATATATCAATGCAGGAGCACAAAAGTCATCAGATGGGCACATAGAGACTTGCTGCAACAGCTGGGAAAGATGAGACTTTCTGAAGAAAACTTTGAAAAGATCTCAGCAATTGCTTTGTTTACCTTTTTGACTTATTTAGTTCTATACCAGCTCTGATAAAGAAAAGCACCTTCAGCCGCCCCCATGTATTTCCCCAAGGGGTCGCCACAGCAGATTTTATGCCACATGCCCTTCCTGATGCAAGCCTCCCATTGTGGGAGGGGCTTGTATCCCTGGTGTGGCAAGTATTTCTGAGTTGCAACACATTGTATAGATGACTGCGATGAGTCCAGTGAATCAGTAAAAGAGGTAATGGGTTGGTGCTGACATCACAGTTCATGGACCATCCACAGCAAAGGCCTACCTTGTGACTGAAAATTACTGCATGAGAGTACAGCGCCCCTCACAGTCACTTTCATTTTGCACTCATAGCATCTGGTACCCAACTTGGCCAAACAAGTTGGCAACAGTCCGCTGATCAGCCACAGTGAAGAAGACTTTGTATTTAAGATATGTACATATCATTTGTGGTGTCACCTGCTGGCTTATAGGCTGTCTGAAGCAACCATTAAGAGAAACAACATGTTAGATACCCAGCTCATCATCATCATCATCATCATCATCATCATCATCATCATCATCATCATCATCATCATCATCATCTGGCTGTTCCCTTTAGGGGTATCCCCATCCCCTCATTCTCATCTGCCTCCATGTAACCCATCCTCTTCTCATACACAACCCATATCTACATCCTCCTCTACATCCACTAACCTTCTGTGTTCTTCCTCTTTTCCTCTTGCCTGGCAAATCTATCTTAAACATCCTTTGGTCAATAGGTCTACTATCCCTCCTCTGCGCATGTCCAAACCATCTCAACTTTGCCTTTTTTAGTATATTTAGTAAATTGCTTTAAATAATTGACCCTCTGCATTTAAACTTATCTGCCATCACTACCTCTGCTCCTTGCAGCTTCACCATTCCACTTGCCTCACTCTTATCCACACTCATATGTACTGATCTTTTTTCCTCTTCTCTCCAATTCATACATCCACTGCTGCAGGTTCTCCTTCACCTGCTCCCTACTCTCATTACAGATCACATGTCATCTCCAAACGTCACAGTCCATGGAGAATCCTCCCTGACCTCATCTGCCAACATGTCTATCACCACTGCAAACACAAAGGAGCTCAGAGCTGTTCTCTGATGTAATCCTATCTCCACCTTAAACTCACTGGTCACTCGTACAGCACGCGTCACCACTGTCTCGCTGTCCTCATACATGTCCCACACCACTATTGCATATTCACTGCCACTCCTGACTTCCTCATACAATATCACAGTTCCTCTCTCGGCACCTGATCATATGTTTTCTCTCTTCTCCACCTCTCATCTGTTGCTTTGGATGGTTGACCCCAGGTATTTAAACCCTCCACCTTTACTACCTCTACTTCTGGAATCTTTGCATTCCACCCCGATCACCTGGTACATATAGAAATTTAAAACGACAAAAAAAAAAAAAAAAAATAGTAGTTGGATGTTCTATTGCAGCTTCTAGTATCTTTTCTGAGAATGTTTTGTTCTTGTGCTGGTGTGTCGAACCAGTTTTGTGATTTGCAGATGTAGCCCACAGATTATGTTTGCCTTGTTTTCCCCCAGGGTAATTACTCCAACTTCTCTCACATAACAGCTTTCACACCTGTTGAAAGGCCTGGCACCAAGTTAGGGGAAAAGGAGGTACAAGAGTCACCAAAAAAATGCCACCATCTAACTATGCCAGGATAAATTCCTGTGCAAGGACAGTCACAATACAGTATGTCTGAGCCTCTGAGCTGCACTAAAAATTAATTACTGAGACAGTTTTGTCTCCACATGCATTAAACTAATCCTGGCTGACAGCATAACGTGTGTGTGTGTTCCTCATCATATGCAACACTTGGCAACATGTTAAAGCACATTTAGTGTTATCATAGTGCAACAGTGAGTTTAACAACATTTACATGACTGTTACATGACTTGCCAGAGTGTGTACAAGGGTTTTTTTTTTTTTTTTGAAGATCAGTATGGGAGATGAGACTTTGTGTTCCCTCAAGAAATTCCATAATTCAGTGTTTTACGATCTGCAGTGTTACATAGCCTGACTCCTGACAAGCTGAGATCCAAAGACATTTATTGCCTCAATTTGATCACGTTCACCAAGCCATTCCTCACCACTTGTACCTTCTGTTGATGGGGTCATTGTTGTAGCGAGTGAGGCCGTCAGCATGCAGATGATTAATGAACAAAGGTCTATTACAGTGAGTGGCTTTTTATTCATCAGATAGAAACCTGCTGTCTTTTAAGTTGAATGAATTTAAAGCATATGAACAGCCTGGTAACCGTGTCAACAAAATTATGATGCTCAGCTACTTGGTGTGTAAAAAATGACAGGTTCTGGGCTCAATTCCCACTGGAACAACTTATGCTAAATATGCCTGGGCTCATGATACAGCACTTTGAGCTAAATTGCATCACAGACTTGCATGTTTTTCTATTAAACCCCACTTACATTTTCCTCTGGCGTAGACATTGACGGAAAAGTCATTTACCACACGTTGGGGTTGGAGGCGCTGAAACTGAAATCACTTCATTTTACTCACTTATAGGTTGGCTTGAATTAAAAAAAATACCCAAAGCAGATGGATTTCTTAAGATTGTAGCATTCCGAAATGTGTTTTTCAACACTTATAAGCAGCAGCAGAGGCAGCATCCGCTGACTTACTTAAGAGGCTTTCCCCCTACAAAGCCCGGAATTACCATATTTGCCTTAATATATTTCCTGTCATATTCCAGTGTCATTAGTCGAAGCCTCGGTAATAAGCCATGTGATATATCCCCCTTAGTTGCAGACCTTGGCATGCAAATGAGAAGTGGCACTGGGGGTGGGGGGTATTGTGCCTCTGAATTTATCTGAACTGATCAGAAACACAATTATGTCTTGCTCACTCATAATAAACCACAGTTAAGTGGGTTGGAGAATTCATTTATTTACATTAACTCTGTCGCTGTTTGACAGTAATAGATGCCTTTCATTAATGAATGAAGGATTTTCCCTGGCCCCAGCTCTCTTGTTCTGAAGTCTTTTGAAGAAGAAGGAGGAGGGGTGGTAGACAAAAAAAGAGAAAACAATTGATAAATGAAAACTTTTAGAGAGATTGTATTGAGTGATTCAGAGAATACTGCCAAGAAACAAATTGCCAGAAGAAATCTAAAGCCTTTTACCTTTCTTTTTGCTCTTGGTCTTTCTCACACACACATACAAACACACGAAGCTATTCATGTTCTAACCCTTGTGTAGTCAGTCTAATTGAGGAAAATAAAAAGGTTTTCCCATTGATTTTTTTTTTCCTTGCTGATTTTAACGACGTAAAAAATGGATCTCCCCCAGATGAAAATGAAATGAATTTCTTTGGTAATGGGCTGCCATTTATAAAAGTATGTATGTTTGTGCCAAAATGTGTGTATTTGTGTGCACATGTAAAGATAAATCTGTTTGTTTCTGTGCATTGTGGCCAGCAGCTTCAATGTCACCCATCATTCTCTCTTTTGGCCTGGTGTTGCAGACAGATGTCGCCTTATCTTTGCGCCTGCCAGCCATTCGCCCACACCACAGCAGCCACACTAACTGCCCCTTACCAGGCACTAATCCCTGATTTAAATTAAAACATAAATGGGAATCATGAATCATTAATTTAAAAAAAAATCCACAGACAGCACAGGCAATATTCTGTCAACTTGATGCACTACCTCCCTTGTGTATTTATTAAAGGGCTTTTCAGAACTGGATGCAGACTGCAGTGTACATATGGTTCAGACAGAGTGGGTGGGCCTGGATGCAGCATGCAATGTGTTAGTTAATAGTGAGTCACATGCCACAGGCTAACAGCCACCTTGACATTTCTATATGAAGAACTGCATGGCTGTCTGAGGTCATATAAGCACATGTTATTTGTGGATTATCCAAGGTGAATGCCTCTTACATGGATGTTCTAATGTTCTTAGTTAACTGCTGAAAGTCAGTAAAAACAGAAAAGGCTAACACTGTGTAAATGGATGTTGGTTTAATTTTAGTTTAATTTTAGTTCTTTTTTTTAGGGTAAAGTAAAACCTAAAGTTGCCATCACTGTCAGTATTATTTTATATGTACAAAAAGTCGATGGAAATCAGTTACAAAGATTGAGATTGGTGTTCGCACCAAAAGATGTAAGAGCCGGTGACTTTGAAATCAATCCCTTGTAAATGCCTGCAGATAAAAGTGTTTGTCTGCATTTGAACGTCTTCCAAAATCTCACGCCCCACTTCACATAAAATATTGTAACCTCCAGCAGTTTGGATTTCACGATTTCAAGGATCACAAATTATTTTTAACAGCAAGATGTCTATGTGCTGTTCGAGACTTTTAAGTGAAAATTAATGATGTGGTAAATGAGTGGAAAGGCACGCCAGTGTCATATACTGAACTTTAATGTCAAGTTGAATCATTTCCATAATGTTATTGATAAGAGTACGCTGTCATGGCCCTCTAACTGCTGATCTGTGTCACTGATGAAGTTGGTCTTTCATGTCTGTAAGCTGACTGACACAACTTTTCAGTTCTAGGAGAGTGTCATTACTATACTTTTAAGCTGTTTTTATGCATTAAAAACAGCATATTTCTTTCAGTTATGCACACTTTCATATATTAAACTTCATTTGTGATTTGCATTTAAAACTGCTTCCAACTATCAAAAAGTTATCTATATTGACTGATAAAGATGGAGACCTTAGAGGCTTCATGTGCTTGCGCTTTGCTTCAAAATGAACAATGCTTTGTTCTTGATTTATAATAAATCATAATGTATACTTACCTGTGGGAAACTGTACTCCACAGACAGTGTTAATTTAACATTCCTTCAGATTACCAGCAAATAACTTTGGGGTAAGGTTAGGTTTGCATTTAGCTCACGCTAAACAAAGATGACAATGTTACCTTTAAAATCAAATTTCTTCCATGCACTTGGCCTTTTGGTATAAGATTTGGGCATACCATTTTGGGATAAAAAAATCCTTTAAAAGTGACAAATGCAAACATAGGTACTACTGGATGCTAAGAGGTTATGTAATGGTATGTATAATTGTTTAGCATATTTGCATACTAATAATCACAAACAGAGTACAAGTTGAAAATGACAGGAATTTTATGTAAATTTTAAATTTCTCAATAATTTTCCATATTTGTAGTGGTTTACACAATTGTCTTGCATTCGGGAGATCTTGTTCGAGTCCAAGTGGGGGCACAAGACCTTTCCACAATGCAAGGGTTTTAGGGGAAGGTCATCCAATTGCCAGTGTTGATTTTTCTGCTGTGGTGACCACTTGGGGAAATACAAAGGTGCAACCAAAGGTGTTTTTTAATTCAAGAGAATGTCATACATAACGGTCAATCAATCACCAGTGTTAAGAAGACTGAAATAATTGGTGCTTTACAGTATACAGTATGTGAAATGGGGGCACATGTTGAGCAATTGCCACCCTGGGATTAATAAAGTATTCATAACTAGTGATGCAGCCTGTGAAGTATCATCAGAAGAGCCAAACCACACGTTAAAAAGAAACCAGCTATTTCAGAGACAGCAGAGACACAAGGGAGTGGATCTGAACTATTACAGATTACAACCCCCTGCCACAGACCTGTGACATCTCTCTGCTGAACAGCCTCAGCACCTTTTCTGCATGCTTTGAAGGACAAAACACCACATCTACACAGCTGTCTGCTATTCCAAACAACGTACCTGGTTGCATCTCGATGTCCTCACAGGGATCTTAGATAGCTCTATGAGCCAGGCAGTTGTCCCCACATGCTTCAAAGCTACCACCATATTGTTACCAAAGAAAGTATCCTTGTCCTGCCTCAAGGACTACAGCCCTGTTTTACTGACTCTCATTATCATGAAGTGCTTTGAAAGACTAGGCACACAACATCAAATCCATCCACAGATTGCATTTTGGGCTAACCAGTAAAAGGCTAATGTAGTTTCCTCTGCTCGTTCCTGAGCCCTCACCTACCTGTACACAAAAAACTTCAGCACTTCAGCTCAGCCTTCAACACAAGTATCCCTGAACAGTCAATTACTGGGACACCGCAAACAGTCTGGGTCAGCATCAAACAACATCACATTCAGCACTGGGGATCCTCAAGGATGCATCTTCAGTCCTCTGCTATTCACCCTGCTGACCCACAACTGCACTAACCTGATCATCAAGTTTGTGGATAATACAACACTGGTAGGTCTCATCAGTACCAACAAGACAAACTACAGCAGTGAGATAAACCAATTGGTAATGTGGTGCAGTGACAATTCTCATTAAATGGAGAAAACAAAGATTGTCACTGACTTCCAGAGACTGCACAGCCAACACCCTGTACTGACTATCAATGGTGCTGCTGTGGAGAGGTGAGCAGCACTAAATCATTATATCTGCACCTTAGGTACAGCAAGAATTATTTTAGCCTAAATACAGTTAGGTCCAAAAGTCTGTGACTGTGTCTTGTTTTTGTCCTCCTAACCCTTCAGCTGATTATACAGTACCTCATTTTAGAAAAAATCTTTATTAATTCTTAATGTGCATCTTGTTA
>VUQH01033874.1:38881-62032 GCA_015106775.1 Etroplus canarensis | reverse complement strand
GTCCAGACCTTAACCCCATTGAGAATCTTTGGGATGTGCTGGAGAAGGCTTTGCGCAGCGGTCAGACTCTACCATCATCAGTGCAAGATCTTGGTGAAAAATTAATGCAACACTGGATGGAAATAAATCTTGTGACATTGCGGAAGCTTATCGAAACAATGCCACAGCAAATGCATGCCGTAATCAAAGCTGAAGGCGGTCCAACGAAATATTAGTGTGTGTGACCTTTTTTTTTGGCCAGGCAGCGCATATAGTATTGTTCATTTCACACTATGGTCTTAGGCACTATAGTACTTATTTATTTCTTAATTCTTTTGTAGTTTTAATTTTATACTTTTCGATATTGCATTTGCACTGAATACTGAACCAAATTCCTAGTACTGTAAAATGTTCTTAACTGGTCTGATTCTTTATTTGAAGCAACAGGAAAAAAGTCCTCTGAAATAACACCTGTTTTTTTTTTTAAATTCACTACACTATACCTTATACATTTCTAGCCACATTTATTTATTTCAGGGTTTATTTCATAATACATTTATTTTTGCATCCTGTATCCTGAGTTACATGCTCATGCTTATATAAAAAATGGACACCTGTTTCTGTGGACATTCTTGTCCTGGTGCTTCTCTTCTCAAATATCATTGCAATCGACTTCCCTTGCAGAAGAGGCAGATGCTGAAATAGAAATAACACCCTTAGATCCTTAAATGACACAGTCAAGCGGCCACAAAGTAAAATAACTAACAAACTGATGTGGAAATATGTCAGCTGACGTTAAATACCTGCTTTTCCTGCTTGATGCGATGCTTGAGGTCCGCTGATACCCACAGCAGCTTCTTGATTTCATCGGAGCTGAAATCTTTAAGTGTGAGACAGCTGCGACCCTTTAAACTCACCGAGGCAAGGCAGGCGGCTCCAGTGCTGAAAAAAAGCAACAGATCAAAGTATTTATGCATGCATTATCCTCACATTAAGATCCTATTTTTCCACCAATAAAGCCCTCTGGAGTTTCTCACCCAAATCCCCGCGCTAAAAGCTTATGGAAAGATCTCAGCATTGCGTCTCACGGTAAGTCCAGTGGAAGCGTCACGCTGCGCGAATATTTCATCAGAAAGAAACAACTTCAGCCTGATCCCAAACACATGGAGCCACGCTGACAGGAAGCGGGCGTGGCTTGTGCTTTCACAGCTGAGCTGCGATCATGGCTGCTTTTAGATAAAAGATAAAGTGGCTTCTGCTGCTCCCGTGTATTCTCCACCAAGGGGTCGCCACAGCGGATCAATCCGCATTAGAAATTTGGCAGACGTTTTACGCCGGTTGCCCTTCCCGACACAACCCTCCGTGGTGAGGGGGGCTTGTATCCCCATCTGGAATCAAACCAGGGACATTTCGCTTGTGAGGCGAATGTATAAAGCCCCTGCACTATGGGGACACGTAGCAAGGGTGCTTATAGAGAAATAATGTACAAAAATGAGAATGTATGGCCATTTTCATTTACAAAACAAAAAAGCGCACTTGAAAACAAGCTGCAAATTCAGAATCATGCTGATTTTGATGTGCACAGAGCTCCTGCCTCTATAAATACCCATTAAGAAACGTTGCTTCCCCGTAATAAAATACCACAGGAAGCACAAGAATTGTTACAGGTTGTACAAGTGGATTAAAGTGTTACACAGATCCTTTATTTTTTGTTATTTAAGTATTTATTGAATGTATTAAAATTTAACCCATAAGAACTTACGGTTGCATGCATGTAACAAACACTTCATATGTTCTACAATCTTCCTTATAAAGCTTCATGCTTGACCTTAACTTATGAAGTCCCTAAAGTAAAATGGATCTGGGTTCTTATGGGTTAAAGTAACAATGACATATTTAACAAAAAACAAAGAACATAAAGACAGTGATGCTTGTAAATATGAGTGATCACAAATTGAAAAGTGTACATGAAGGATGCATTACTTTAAGTTTCAGTTGACATCATCGGGTTGTTGTAGACACGTAAGAACAAAAACTGTCCAGTTGTTCTGTTGTGGCTTCATTTTTGCAGTTTAATCTTTCCAGCATATTTTTGTTTTTTTTTGCATGTTGCTTTTTCAGTCATTTTTTTCTCTCCACATTTTAAGAGTTGAAGTCTGGGGCTCTTTCCATATCGTTAAACGAGCACAAGTCACAAGCCCAATAGTAAACAGTCTAAAAGCTGTTTTATTCAACTGTGGTGTCTCATCCCTGTCCCCCAGTAAACATAGTCTTGGTGAGTTGGGTGATTTACAGTTTAACCAGCCCTCCATGTACGTTAACACACTGTTGGAAACCAGTGGACACTCCCACAGAGCATGCAGCAGAGTGCTGCTTGCTTTTTGACATTGCCAGCACAAGTCATCTTTACCAATGCCCATTTTATGAAGTCTGGATGGAGTAAAATATTGAGAATTTTATATTGAATAAATGTACATTTTGCCTCTCTAACATAAACACCATTATTAGAAAGGATCGAATCCCACGTACCCTTATAAAAAGTGCAAGCCAAATGTCTTTCCCATATTGTTTTGAGACTTTCATTTGTACTGTTTTTACCCATGGATATAGATAGATAGATAGATAGATAGAAATTAAAAAAATCAAGCAGCAGTGTAGCACCATAAAAACACACCATTAAATATAAATTAAGTAAATTATATAAATCCTACACTATATACATATAAAAAGAAAACACACCATTAAATATAAGTTATATAAATCCAGCACTACATAAATATTAAAAAAAAGAATTTAAGCATAAGTGTGCACAGTTATGTGTATATAGCACAATTGCACAACATACAGTACTACCTTTTTGATGCCTTACTAAGTAATGGAGGTAGTAAAAAACTCTCTATTGCGGTTTTCTCCTGGGGAAGCTTTATTTTGTCTTTCAAACAATCTCTAATTTGTAAATACTTCTAAAAGTGGCCACGACCCTCCAAATTAAACTTGCCTTTAAGGTCATTATATGACATAAAGGTGTCCTCTTCATATGGATCATCAATTATCCTTATACCTCTTTTCAGCCAGTGTTGCCAATAAATTGTCTGTTTATCCATTTTGACTTTAGGATTGTACCACTTTTGAAAATATGGGGAAAGATTACATTTTTATGAACCTCTTGCCAAACCATTTTTGAGAATTTTCAGAGATCCTTTATTTGTAGTTTGCAAAGTAAAGGAGTTAGGGAATGGCAGGCAGTGGACAAAACCACTGGGATGTACACGGTGAGGGATTCATCTTCCAAAACTTACATATGTATTGTTTTCCCTTCATAATTAAACTAACAGTATTCACTGCGTGAAGTGTTGTTGAAAATTGCATAGTCACATATTTACAGGAATGCGTCAAGGAGGATGAACCTATCTTTCATAGGAAAAGGTGAGCTTTATCCCAACAATAATTTCTATCAGTGATTGTATTCATTTGTTTACCCCCTTAGAACTGCCCCTAACAATGTGAGGCGACAAGTTCCCATGGCCTCCTCCTCACGTTCTCTCACCTGTCCTTGATGTGCAGTCAGCACGGAGCTGCACAGTGAGGAGGAGTGAGGGACACGGAGGTACACATGACATGGACATACCAAGTGAGTCCTGCACCACTATACAGCCGGCATACACCCTATAGCTTTACTCACTTATACCTAATCTGGCTTATCTTTTGCTCACTGTTTCCACATATGTGTGGGATAAACCTGTTGCTATTTCTGTCAGCCTGCTGCTACTTAAATGGCTTGAGATCAGACAGCAGGCTGGGCTGGGATTTAGCCGGTGTTTAGTTAGTGAACTACATTAAAGTGGCATGTTTTATCCCCATCGATGCTGTCTAAAGATGAATCCTCTGCTTTTCCACTTATATCACCAGAAACTGGAGCCATCTTCACATTTGGAAAAAGCAGCTTTGCTGATAATGTGCCTGGCAAGTTCTGGCTGAAGAATGACCATCCAGGGCTTATATCATGCGGTGGAGAGCACTCTGCTGTCATCACAGGTACATTATATGCATATTTTGGGAATAAAGGCTTATTTTGTTCACTAATAGGGCCACTTTTCTGTTTGTTACGCTTCTGCAGAAAATGGGAGGTTGCTCATGTTTGGTGGTAATACTTGGGGTCAACTGGGGTTGGGATTTAAGCCTACGCCCAGCAAACCAACCCCAGTGAAAGGTAAGTACGTTTCAGTGTAACTGGACCAGACTGCACCTAATTATTATTTTGCTATGGATTAAATGGGAGTGATTCTCAGGACCGATTCTTTATTAGTTTGGTGTAAGAAGCGTGACAAAAACATAGAAATGCCCACGGCACTTGTTTTGTTAATCCAAACATAGAGATATACAGTTTACTGTCAGAGAAAACCAAGAAGGTAAGACTAAAAGGGCAGATAAACCAGAAAGAACAAGAAGACTTATTAGTCAACTGACAAGTACTTATTTGGAGTATTATTAAACCATTTTACTTGATATAATTCTTGTATCTCCTTTCCAGCCTTGAAGTCTCAGAAGGTGAAGCTTGCAGCTTGTGGGAGAGACCACACAATTGTTTGCACATGTGAGATGATAAACAAAAAAATCTATAATTCTATGTAAAAGTTGTTTCCATAAACACTGTCCTCAAAACTGGTTTTGTGTATTATTAGCTCGTGGTAGTGTATATAGTGCAGGTAGCAACCAGGATGGACAGCTCGGTTTGGGCCACTGCAACAGCTCTACATCCTTTCACCCACTGCGTCCCTTCTGTGACCAGGCACCAATCAAAATGCTTTCCGCGGGATGCAACACCTCAGCTGCCTTAACAGGTATGAACAATGTTAATCAGAATACTTTATATAATAAGATCCTCTGCTAGTCAAGATGCTCTGGCCAAGATCTAAAGTGTACATATGTGTGTTGGTAGAGGATGGGAGACTGTTCATGTGGGGAGACAACTCTGAGGGTCAGATTGCCTTAGGGGATGAGGGATTTGCAGCAGAACCCAGAGAGGTGAAAGTTGGAGAAGCAGTGATATGGGTCTCCTGTGGATACAGACACTCAGCTTTTGTCACAGGTATAACACAGTCCAGCTAAACACAACACAGAGACACTTTGAGTGTTAATTTAATCAGTCTTCAGAGAGCACTTGTATTATTTAGCGTATTTGTCTTATTCCAGTGCATGGTGATCTCTACACATTTGGCGAGTGTGCCAACGGAAGACTTGGTCTTCAGGTTGAGCAGTTGGCCAATCACAGAGCCCCTCAGCGGGTGCAAGGCATCCTAGGTCATGTCACCCAGGTGTGCTGTGGAGGAGAGCACACAGTGGCCCTCACAGGTATGGTAATAACATTTTAAAAATTAGAATAAGCACCTGTTACAAAGAGAGTCATCACTGGGAAATAATTAAACATTAATTTTTGCTTACATTACTAAATTTTCATAAAACATCCATCTTCCAGCCTGTTTATCGGTGGTGAAGATAGTATTTAAATCTTTAACTAAAGCAAAACTATCAATATCAAGATGATGTGCATTTTCACACTGTCAGTAAAAAGTCAGTAAAATATCAAATTCAAAAGTACTCATAATGAAGAACAACTTTCTCATCGAATGGTTATCACATACTATCTGCATCAATATGTTGACTCACTGGCCACATTATTAGGTACACCTGATCAACTGCTCCTTAATGCAAATATCTAATCAGCCAATCACATGGCAGCAACTCAGTGCAGTTGGACATTTAGGCATGGTCAAGATGACCCATTGAACTTCAAACTGAGCATCAGAATGAGGAAGAAAGGTGTTTTAAGTGACTGGCATGGTTATTGGTGCTAGATGGGCTAGTCTGCAGAAACTGCTGATCTGCTGGGATTTTCCTGGACAACCATCTCAAGGGTTTACAGAGAATGGTCTGAAAAAGAGTAAATATCCAGTGAGTGGCAGTTCTCTAGGCAAAAATGCCTTGTTGATGCCAGAGGTCAGAGGAAAACGGTCAGACTGCTTTAGCCGATAGGAATGCAGCAGTAACTACTGTTCTCAAATAACCACTCGCTAGAACCAAGGCATGTTGAAGAGCATCTCTGAGTGCAGAACATGTTGGACCTTGAAGCAGATGGACTACAGCAGCACAAGGTGCCACTCCTGTCAATCAAGAACAGGAAACTGAGGCTACAATTGAAGCAGTTCTGAAAGCAAAAGGGGGTCTGACCTGGCACTAGCAAGGTACCTAATCAACTGGCCAGCGAGTGTATATTAATATGTATCTTAATGTCAGCCGATCAAAGTAGTGCTGATTTGAACTATTTTACATGATGATCATACTGTGCTTTTTGTTACCTTAAAATTGTGCTTGAGTATAATAGTTGAGTAAATTCATTATTAATTGTGGTGACTCAAAAAAGTCTGTTTTACTTTGTCTGCTTTGCTGTGTCAGAGAAGAGTGTGTACACATTTGGCAGGGGTCAGTATGGTCAGCTGGGCCATGGAACATTTCTATTTGAAGTTCATTTGCCAAAACCACTGGAGCACTTTTGTAACAGCAGTGTTAGACACGTTGCCTGTGGAGAGAACCACACTGCTGTGATCACAGGTAAGCCATCTTTGAAGGTCACTCTAGTAATTGTGATTTTAAAAATAGTACTGCCCATTCATCTTTTTAGTACTACATGCATGTTTTATAAAGTTTCAAAAACACTTAAGGGTAATAATAGTGTCTTTCATGGAATTGGCCACTGAGTCATTAACAATATTTTATCTTGTAGTTAGTCATTCAGAGTGCAGGGAAAAAATAAAATCTACTTTTAGCATCTCCCTTTTTCGCCAAGGGGTCGCCACGGGATAAAGTCATATATGTGATTTGACACTGATTTTATGCCAGGTGTCCTTCCTGACCCAACCCCTCCCATTTATCCAGGCTTAGGACCAGCACTAGGAGTACACTGGCTTGTGACCCCCGAGCGAACTGGGTACCTTTCGCATGTGAGGCAAATGTGTAAACCACTACATTATGGAAAACAGCATCCCCGGTAGCGTAGTGGTTTGCACATTCGCCATACAAGGGAATGGTCCCTGGTTCAATTCTAGGTGGGGACACAAGCCCCTCTCACCATGGAAGGTTGCATCAGGAAGGGCATCCAGCATAAAACCTCTGCCAAATTACCAATGAGGATTAATCTGCTGTGGTGACCCCTTGGTGGAGAATACAAAGGAGCAGCCGAAAGGTACAAAGAAACTACATTATGGAAAACAGAGTGAATAAAATAAAATCCAAGAATAATAAAAATCTATATGAAAAGGGAAAACTGTCTATCAAATCTTCAACCAGGATTCCATCTCTATCTCTAATACATTTGTCCTCTTTCTGCTCCATAGACAGCGGGCTGCTGTACACGTTTGGCGATGGCCGCCATGGAAAACTGGGGTTGGGGGAAGAGAACTTCATCAACCAGTTCAGCCCGACGCTGTGCACACGTTTTCTTCAATACAATGTTCAATCAGTAAGTGAAAGTGATGTGAAGGGTGCAGTGGCTATGGTTAAGCAGGTTAGGTTTTATCCCAAGGGTATCTAAAGAGCTCAAAAAATCTTTAAAAGTAGTTAACTCAGTTTCCTCAAGAAAAGCCTTAAAATATATTTGAGGCACCACAGGTTGTAATAGTAGGCCTTCTGTAGCTGGATGTAGCCACAGTATCATCAGTTGAATCACAGCTGTAGGAGAAGTTTGAACAATAACCACATATGCAGCCAGGGCTTCCCCAATCACAGCATGAAGAGCAGCTAAAGCTGTGCTCACAGCCAGCAGCAGGATACTGTTGTGAATCAGGCTTTCAAATGAGTAATAATCACTTAATGTCACATCGTCTCTCCTTTCTGCAGTATTTGCAGTCTTTCGCTTACTGTTCAGTTTATTTAACAAGACTGAACCAACGCACTGACCCGTCCTTCATAAGTATTTTAAAGTAAAGCAAAATTTATTTCAAAGTAAGGCTAAAGTAGTTTTCTAAAAATTTTTGCTGTGATCTTGAGGGGTCTCTGTAATATCCTGAATATCTGAAGGTAAATGAGTAGAACAGGTGAGCAGAGTGAGTGTGTCAGTACACAGTAAGAAAGGTATTTTCTCATGTCCTCTCCCATTAGGTCTCCTGCGGTGCTCACCACATGCTGGTCCTGGCTGCACCCAGACCACCAGAAAGCCAAGAAGTGGTGCCAGAGAAGGATGTTATAATCACAGACTACTTCTTGGAGTCAAGTTTTACAGAAATTCTCTTAAAAAACAAATTCATTGATCCAACTACACTATCCCCATTCTCAGCTCTCTCAGCCCGGGCCCGCCACAGAGAAAAAGTGAGAAGCTTCATCTCATTGCTAATTTTCTGAAACTAACAAGTACTTTGAGACATGAGAAAATGGGGTACTCACAAACCTTAAAACACTAAATTTCACATTAGATTTGGTTTGTTTAGAGATGTTTTAGATTTGTAAACTGTCAGGTGGACTGTTGGCACAGGAAGTGGGGTAATCTTTTTGTTGAGGTTCAGTAGGTATCAAGACCTATATAACTCATCATTTTACAATGGGAAAGCAAAAGTTTTAGAAAAATCTTACACTGAAAATCATCATTTAAGTTAATATATATCCTCTTCTATGGATTATATCCTTGGCCCATTTAATGCCATAATTTTGGGTTTATTTGCTGTTATATATTATTAGAAATTTATGTTGTATGCTGATGAGATGCAGTGACCTGCAATGAGAATTTTAGGCTTTGCAGTGCCCCTGGTTCTTCCTCATATTTTATTACTTTGACTAGTACTTTGACACAAGTATGAAATTGCATTTCATGTGGTAGTAAAAGTTCTTTAAACATTTGGAAACTGAACTTGCAGAAACCCTGAAAAATTTTGCTTAATTGCTTTTGAGTATGGGTGTCAAACACAAGGCCCAGGAGCCAGAACCAGCCTGCCAGAGGCTCCAATCTGGTCCTCTGGATGTCTTTGAAAAATGTGAAAATTATAAAGAAGGATGGCCTGTCATATGACACCAAAGTGAGTAAGTAATAGATAAACCATGAAGTGACAGAGGCAAAGGTGCTTTTGTATTGTTAGCATTATATTAAATAGCAGAAGTTCATGTTGTCCCAGTTTTTACTACACTGATGTTTCTTTTAATACAGTGGGTAAAAAACACAGCAAAACTAAAAAAATAGAATTCACAAAAAATTCTGTCATATAATTAGAGAACAAAGTCTGGGTGATCAGCTTCCAGTGCTTTTTCTGTAATTTTACACATTTATTTTTAAAGTTAAATAAAGCTTTTAAGCCCAAAGAGCAATGCTGAAAGGTTTCTTTGATTTTTATTTCTTTCAGTGTAGAAAAACTGAGAAGTATTGCCAAAATCATACATAATTTTCTTAAGACATCACAGGGATAAAATGTGTAGTTAAAATTTTTTACACTGAAAGAAAGGAGATAATATAGAGGTCTATTTTTATAGGCTATTAAGCAATAGTTCTACTGGTCTGTCACACGTATGATAAAATTGGACTGTTGTTGTCCACAATATAAAATGAGTTTGACACCCCTGCTTTAGAGGATTGTAAACACTGTATGATATCAGTAGGGGACAGTGTTGCACCACACTGTAGCTCTGCTGTAGTGCCACCATGTAACTGGTTGAGGGAGCTCCACATATGCATTTCCAACCTTTAACTCTGCCTCTTGTTTTTCAGGCCAGTTCTGTGGAGCTGTTTGGGGAGATGTTTCAGAACCTCCCACGTCTTAACTCTGGCTTCCTCAACACCTCTTGGCAAACATCCAGAAATGTCCTAACCCTGACAACACTTTCAAAGGAAATTACTACCCCTTCATCGTCCCCTAAACCACAATCAGAAGCAACAGCAAACCCACTTCTCTCCCCCAGATCTCGTTCCATATCCCCTTGGAGCCCATTGTTATCCTCTAAGTCATCAAGCCCACATTCACAGTCATCATACACAGTCCAGAGTAAAGTCTTCACCACTGGTTCTTCTAAGTCTAAATGCAAAGGGTTCTCCTCTCCTTTGCTCTCACCCAAGTCTATAACTAAATCTAACCCCAGATTTTCTGCAGCTACTAAAAAGACTGCTAAAACTAGGCTAAACCGAGCAGCAGCTAAGGAGGCCTTATGTGATAAATTGTCATCTCCCGTACCACCTAAAGAGCCCTGCAGCCCAGCTAGACCCCCTAGTCATATTTCCAGTGAAAATCTCAGGGAGGAAGAGCATTCTGCCTCAACACAAACAGGTATATGAACCATACAAATTTAACAAGTGACTGTTGATGTTACTGTTGTGAACAGCATTTAGCTGATCTATAAGACAGATCAGCTAAATCTGTCTTATCTTACCAGAGCAGGCAGCTGTTTACCCAAATCTTGTCTGTAATTTCAGAAAATGTTACGAGACAAATAGTCAGTGAAGATGTGGAAGAGAAAGAAGATGACTCTGATTTTTCTTCATATATGGTGAGAGAAGTTATTTTTGATGGCTTATTATGCAATGGTTTCTCTTTGATAGAGTGGAAAAATACAGTATATTGTCCACACAGTCTTAAACATAGAGTCAGATGAATGTTATTTTCCTCTTCTGGCTTCTTCTCTCTGGTTTGGATTAAATGCACTCCAGGGGAGGAAGCAGCAACACAGAACACTCACCGACTTTTCCAGGAAATGTGCATACATCAGCATACATACAATATGTGTGTGTGTGTTCTTCCAAGTACACGTGTAAGTGGAGAAATATTCCACTTGGTAAAAGATTGAAATAAAATAAGAAATTGAATTCGGTCTTTCGGTCTCTCAATTTTCTAAATAAATTAATTTTTTTCCAAGGATATCTGTAATGAATCTCCTCCCAGCAGATTCAGATATTTGGAGGGGTTCTGCCAATACACAAATGTGCTTGGGCTCTGGCCCCAAGATACACAAACACACACACATAGGCAATGCTTTGGAAAAGTTGTCAGGAATCTTACCACATCTCATCAGTGTTTCCACAGCCAGTGATGAAGCAAGCTGAGAAAGCATCTCCTGCGTTGTTGTGGGGTTACTGTAACATGCAGCACTCAGTAATCCATTCCCTTTCCTTGCTGTAGTGGTAAATTTGTGAACATAAAGCATGTACAACCATATGTGCTCACAAGTATGGGCTTTAAATGCAGCAGAAAATAATCAGCTGAATGCATCTATAGCAATACAAAAGCAGTCAATTTAGCACATGCTAAAAGAAAGTTTATGAGTTACTGAACTTGCATTTGAACACCTAATGGTGCCAAATTGGCTGCTGTGTGATTAAACACCTCACTGACACCTAATTAACCACCATTTGTTTATATCTGGAAGATATGGAAAAAAATAACATCTTCTCCATCATCATATCAGTGGTTTTATTTATCTCTCACCCACTGTTCTTTAACCTAATTATAGATTTGTCACTGACTGATTTATTATCTGGACTAAACAAGCCATATGTCCTATGTTTCAGTAAAGACCACTATATTCAAAGAAGTTTGTTGTTTCTATCTACAATAATTCATATTTGGTGGTATGGTTCTGTTCTGAGAGCTTACAGCACTTCCATGCAGATATGTTGATGCTGGAGGCAGGGTGAAAAGCAGCAGGACCTCCCTCACAGAACAGAGCAGGCAGCAATGACAGCAGACATGACATTGATTGAGTCAGAGACAGCTTGAAAAGTGGAGTTGGGGTGGGTTGCAAAGAAGCTTGCAGACTTGGGTAGGCTAAAACAGTGTAAATAGTGTACCCTATAAGTGATGCGGTACTTGCACGTGTAGAAGGATATTAGCTGAGCCTTCAGCTGATTTATGCTGGCATTAAGATCAGCTGGGACTGTGGCTGAACTCAACTTTGTGCCTCTCTGACGTAACACTATGTTTGATTCTTGGTGATACCAGTGAAGTCTTTATGTGTGTACTTTAACATTTGCTTTGAGATGGCAATAGCCATTGCCAGAGGCATTATACACTGCTCAAAAAATAAAAGGAACACTTTTTCATCAAAGTATAGCATCAAGTTAGTTAAAGTTCTGGGATATTGATCTGGTAAGTTAAGTAGCAGAGGGGGTTGTTAATCAGTTTCAACTGCTTTGGTGTTAATGGAGTCAACAACAGGTGCACTAGAGTGGCAACAATGGGATGATCCCCCAAAACAGGGATGATTTTACAGGTAGAGACCACTGACAATTTTTCCCTCCTAGTCTTTTCTGACTGTTTTTTCACTAATTTTGCATTTGGCTAGGGTCAGTTTCACTACTGGTAGCATGAGGTGATACCTGGAGCCTACAGGTTGTACAGGTAGCCCAACTCCTCCAGAATGGCACATTAATATGTGTCATTTCCAGATGGTTTGCTGTGTCTCCCAGCACAGTCTTAAGAGCATAGAGGAGATTCCAGGGGACAGGTAGTTACTCTAGGAGAACTGGACAGGGCCGTAGAAGGTCCTTAACCCATCAGCAGGACCAGTATCTGCTCCTTTGTGAAAGAAGGAACAGGATGAGCACTGCCAGAGCCCTACAAAATGACCTCCAGCAGGCAGGCAGCACCCTACACTGTTGTAATGGGTCCTGGGATCCTCTTGGTGCACAACAATGCCCAGCCTCACGTGGCAAGAGTATGCAAGCAGTTCCTGCAGAATGAAGGAACTGACACCATTGACTGGCCCCCACACTTGCCTTACCTAAATCCAATAGAACACCTCTGGGACATTATTTATCCATCCATCCCACACTGCTAGATTGCACCTCAGACTGTCCAAGAGCTCAGTGATTCCCTGGTCCAGATCTGGGAGGAGATCCCGCTGGACACCATCTTAGTAGGAGCATGCCCTGACGTTGTTAGGGCATGCATGATTTTTGGGGTGACTTTGAATTCAGCCCTCTGTAGATTAATAATCTTCATTTCCCTCAAACAATGTGGCATCCTTTCATTCCTAACACATTATCCAGTACATATCAGTATAGATATCCAGCATGATTTTTTCCTCATTGAGATCTGATCTGTTTTCAAAGTGCTCCTTTAATTATTTTGAGCAGTGTATTTTCAGAAATGCAAATATCTTCAAATTCTTGAGAGAATTTCTTCAAATCTGGCACATTTTTTAATGGACTCAAAGATGAACTAATAATATCTTGGCAGTCAAAGGTTACTGTGACATCAATTTTCTGCAAAAACACTTTTCTGAGCATAACTCAGGATCAGAAGGGGAGATCACAACCATTTCACTGGATACCAAATTGCTGACACTAATATTTGGTGCACACCTACTAAATTCCTTCTGTGCAAATAATTACTAGTCTGTACTGTGTCTGGACTGGCAGGGATGCAAACTGCAGTGCAACCACAAACCTGTAATTCTAGCCATTGACATATATATGTCTACACATGCATCTAAGCAGTGTAAACTACTGAAACATATCTCTAGACAAATAGAGTAGGCTGGTAAGATGATATTTAAAGCACTTTAAAAACATAAAACATTGCACAAATTACATGTACAGTAATACTGATTTTTTTAGTTCTGCAGTGCTTGTATAACTTTTTATAGCAAAGTATTGACTGGAAAATGACCTTTTTCTGTTGTTTTCTTTTTCTTTTCATAGCTTACTAAATCCTTATGTGATTTGTTACAGGAAAAGAAAAAGGACAAAGCTTTTAGACAAATAGCAAAAGAGACAGAGGCAGTTGCACAGCAGATCCAGTCCAATGAGAAGACAGACCCAGACTCCCATAAGGATTTACCCACAGAGCTTCTGAAGGGTTTGAGTGCTTTAAAGACAGAAATGTCTCCACTGAAGAGCACAAAGAAAAACCACAAAGTCACTTCTAAAGGCAAAAAGAATATTACCAAGGAGTTCAGTCAAATAAAAACTCCAGAAGACAGGCAAGATCAAAAGAAGCTCCTTCAATTTAAATCACCAAAACGTGATAAGAGCAAATTGTCAGTGTATAGCACAGAAACACAGCAACCTGTCTGGACGACACTGATGGAAGCACGGAAGAGACTGACTGAGGTGAAGGAGAAGACAAGGAAAAATAGGAATTTGAAAGAGAGTAATAAACCAAGGCAACAGGATGACAGCTCTTTGAAGAAAGACTTGACAAGGACTCCAAAAGAGGAGACAACAAAATCATCAGCTTTAGATGAGAAATCACTTTCTATTAAGGTTAGTAAAGGAAATCAAACGGCCAGTGGAAAATTCACAGAAAATGGTGCAAAGGAAAATGCAATAATCCAGAGTAAAAGCACTGACGTCAGACCTGTTGAAGTGGTGCATCAGGAGACACAGCAAGGCAAATTGACTCTAATGAAAGATAAGCACAAGGTTAAATCTTTACAAGGAAATGGTAAGAGCACAGCAGTGGATCCTAAATCACCACCAACACAACAAGAAAACAGATCTTTTGCTACACCTTTTCAGGCTGAAACAAAGAAATCTTTAAGTTTGAAAAGTACACCTGTGAAAGTGAAAGGGAAATCACAAGAGCTTAAAACAACACCAGTCAAAGATCAAAGTAAAGGTGCAGAAAATCCTCTCATTGAAAATGAAAGCAAAGAAAAAGGTGAGGAAAACAAATTGAACTGGACCAAGAAGTTCACTCATAAAGTGACAGGTAGGACCATAAATAAACAGAAACCGCTGAAAGTGAAGAACAAAAAGAAGGCAATAAAATCTGAAACTGAACATAGGGAAAAAAACAAAACAGGAGGAAAGGAGGAAGAAAAAATCAAAGATAAAGATGAAGGTGATGTTGGCTATGAGGATAATATGACAGCCAAACCAAAGCGTAAGAATACTAAAGCTTCCACCCTGCTGTCACAGCAGAATGTACCTACAGAAGTGATACGGAACTCAATTTCCCCACAAAGCCCAGAGGCAGTTTCTGTCAGTGGTGCAAAACCCCTGCAGGGCTCTGAACCTGTTGGTATGGATTTCCTTATCCCTGAAACAGATGGAAGGGATACTGAGGGTCTGAATGAAGATAAAACAAAGTGGGGGGGAGTTCTCAGCAATGCAGCATCTCTTCTTCCAGCTGTTGGAATGGCAGGTGCAGCAGTTGAGGTCCTTAGTGAAGCAGTGACAAGTTTCCAGTCTGACAGTGACAAAGCTATCTCTACACAATCTAAAACACTTGGTAAAGCGAGACAATTCACAAAACAGAGTGCAATCACAGAGCCATCCTTCTCCTCTACATTGTCACATTTTTCTTCAACAGAGGCCTCAAATGAAATTGAGGACAGCACAAAGAAAGATGCTAAAGACACTGTTCCATCAGAATCTGTAAACCCAACCCAAGAAGCAGAAAGTAATGATACCACTTGTGATCTATTAGAACAGGAGGCAGTAAAAAGGGACTTGTCTGAGCAGGAACATAGAGAGGAGGGTGAGGATGAGAAATCCTACAAGGCTTCTGAAGAGGATGAGCACAACAAGGGAGATGAAACGCATACTGAGGATGAGGAAGAGAATGAAGATGAAGACAGAGAGAGTGAAAGTGATGTGGAAAACAAAGAGAAAAGGGAGGAAAGTGAAAGTACTAGCAAAGAGGCTGGAGAGGAGAGTACTTTTTTAGAGGTTGAAGAAGACCAAGATAATGTATCTGAGGAAGAAGAGGGTGAGGAGAAAACAAGCTCCAGCAGTGCAGAAGATGAAGGAAGTGATAAAACTAACGCTACAGAAACTGAAGGTGAGGAAGAAGAAGAAAACAGCAAGAAAAGAGGTGCAGAACTGAGTGACTCTAATGTAAGTGAAACTGCAGAAGAGGAGGATGAAGAAGGTAAAAGCTCAGAATCTAGTGTTGAAGAGAGTAAAGAAGAAAGTGAGGTGAGTGAGGATGAAGAAGAGAAACACGGTGATGAATCAGAGAGCGATGACAGCAGGAGCCAAGAATCAGAGGAGGGGAAAAACGACAGAGAGGAAGGGGACACTACAGAGTCAGCAAAAAGTGAGGAAGAAGAGGAAGAAGAAGAAGAAGAAGAAGAAGAAGAAGAAGAAAATGAGGCTGGTGAAGATGAAGAGGGTGAAACTGAGCAACAAAATGATGACCAAAGCTCTACAGAAAGTGAGGATGAGGGAAAAGGCTCAGAGGACGATGAAGAGACAGATAAGAGTGAAGGAGAGCAAGATAGTGATGAGGAGAAAGAGGAAGATACTGAGACTGATGAAGGGGAAAAGCAAGATGAAAAAAGTGATGAACAGGAGGAAGAAGGTGAGGAAAGGGAAGACGATGAGTCCATAGATGATGAGGAAGCTGAGACAGAAGCTGCAGAGAGTGAGGGCAATGAAGAGAGTGGGGAGGAGGAGGAAGCTGAGGAAGAGTCTACAGAAGAGAAGGAGGAGGAGGAGGAGGAAGAGGAGGAGGAGGAAGGTACAGGGGATGAGGAAAAAGAAGCTGAGGAAGATGGGGCTGAGGACGAAGGACAAGATGAAGAGGATGAGAGTGAATATAAGGAGGAGGAAGACCCAAAACAAACAGAAAAAAGTATGAAAGCTGCAAAAAAGGTTGTAGTGGAGAGTGATGAAGAAGAGGAGGAGGATGAAGGGGATGGTGAAGAAGAGGAAGATGAAAATTCAAAAGTTAAAGAGAAAAAAGAGAAAATGCCAAGAGAAGAAAGGAAACGGGGAGAAACTGACAGCAAGAAAGGTGATGATGAGGAAAGTAGAGTTGAAGGTGAGGATAGTGAGAAAGAGGCCACTGATGGGGGAGATGACGAGACTGAAGAAAAAGGAAATGAGAGTGAAGAAGAGGAGGAGGAGGAGGTAGAAGAAGAGGGAAATGAGGAAGAGGAAGAAGTAGATGAAACAGAAGAAAAGGAGGATGAGGAGGAAGAAGAGAAAGAGGAGGAGGAAGAAGAGGAAGAGGAGAAGGAAGAAGAGGAAGAGGAGAAGAAAGAAGAGGAAGAGGAGGAAGAAGAAGAGGAGGAGGAGGAGGAGGAGGAGGAACAAATCAAATCATCAAAAAGAAGAAAAGAGGACAAACAGAAGTCGCTTCCTAAAGATGCTCCTCCAGACAGAAAAAACAAACAGAAAGAAGCACCTAAACCAGCGCCGAGGACAAAGCAAGCAGCTGGAGGGGAGAAAAAGGCTGACGGCTCTCAGCAGTTCTGGAATGATGTTCTGCCCCAGTACCTGGACCTGCAGTGACCACACACAGGCTCCTGCAGTAAAACATCCTCACTGTGAAACACACACACACACACACACACACACACACACACACACACACAAAGTGTCAGCTACATGTTAACACTGTCATGTTCTACACTGAAAACATATATAACCAATGTATCTAAATAGTTTTTGACACCAGCCACATTGTCTATGTCAGTCAAGCCCATTCATACTGTACTGTACTGTAGTTTTTGTATGTGGAGAACAGCACTAAAGTGGTGTATGTGGGACTGAGTTAAAAATGCAACCAAGCTGCGATCACATAAGTTTGAAAATGGCTAGCTTTTTAGCAAAGTTGCTTGTTTACACATCAAAGTAGCCTAACATTCTAAAAATAAAACACTGAAGCATACTACTTCTACTACTAATAATAATAATAATACAGAAATGGTAGTACAATGCATCAATTTAGTTCCTAAGAAGTTAGGAAGCTTTAAAAATGTTGTGGTCGTTGGTACAAATGAATATCTAAGTACATAATATATCATCTCTCTAATACGACATATAATTCATTTGAACACATAAATTTACAGGCTCAAAATGACCACATGTACTGATTTATTCTTCTGTGTAATTTTCTCATAGTGTCTTACCACTACATAGAGTATTTAGTGTATTTGTTACAGAGCCTAATTGAATACTCTATGATCTTATAATGCATAATTTGAACTGTTCAGAAGAATGCTTGTATAAACTGCTAAAAACAGTTTCTATGAGTCAAGTGAGCCACTCATTCAGTATTAGTTCATGTTTATCAAAGTAAAAGAGAGTGCAATGCCAACAACATGTCATGCCATACAGGAGTAGGAAAAAACTTGAAGTTTATGTCGACTGCATTTAATAGCTTGGCAGTATTGATTGCATTAACTGCAAAATCAAAAAATGGTCTCTTTTGACTCTTACTGTGCCTTCATCAAAGCTTTTTTTATTTTTAAGACTGCAACAACTGTAATTTGGGCTTAAATTTGAAATACACTCTTATATAATTCTGTTTTTTGGTCTCTTCAAACTCCTGAGGGAAAAAAGCTGTCTTTTTAGTTGTCAAATGTTCTAAAAATGCCACTATGGTAGGTGCTAACTGTGTCCATCATTTACTTCATGCTGAACAGAGCATCTAAAGTGGCATTTTAGAGCCCTTTTCATCAAAAACTGTTGCTTGTTCTGGCTAAAAATGAAATGTATGAGAACAAACTAAGTCTAATAATTTGGAGACAGACAGCTAAAAAATGACTTGAAACTTGCAATGAAACTGAGGGTAATGCCAAATTTGGGTAACAATAATTTATTGTTTTTTTAAATGCTCATTATTTTTTCTTGAGAAAAAACATTTGTCTAAAACTACCAACAATGGTACTGGGCACTGGGCCTCATGCAGCCCCAGTTCATCTGCAGTTTGCAACAAGGCATTTAGCTCCCTTCCCTTTCTTCTGATTGGCTGCCCCTGGCAAACACCAGCTCTAAACAGCAGGTTAGTAGGAATGGTGCGCTCATGGTCAGAGCTGTGCGCCTGAGATGACCATATAAGCAAATCCACACTCTGACAAACAGATCCAAGAGTAGAAAAAACTGTCTGAAACAGAGCATTTGAGAAACTGAAGTCTGAGCTTTTGGCTCACATGATTACTTGCAGATACACTGAGTTCATTAATTGAAACATTTTTCAACTTTGTCCTTTCATGGGGCAGGATATTACCAAATATATCAATAAAGAAATGTAAATGTTCTAAATGTTAAATATAGAAGATTTGTTTTGTCACTGCATTGTCACCTGAAACATGTTTTCTTCATTCGTATGTTTATGGCCATGTGTAAAAGAAAGTTTTCACAGCACTCTTTGCCATGATGTAAAAAACTAAGTACACCTCATAATTCCATAGCTTTTAGAACCACCTTTAGCACCAGTAATTTAAGTAAATAAATCAATTTCTGTATGACATTATTAGTCTCTCACATTGTTAAAAAGGAATTTTGTCCCACTCTTCTTTACCATGTCTCTTTAGTTCTTTGAGGTTTGTGAGCATTCATTTATGCACAGCTCTCTTGAGGTCCCTCCTCAGCATTTCAATTGGGTTAGGGTCTGGAATTTGACCGGAACATTGCAACACCTTGATCCTTTTCTGTTGCAGATTTGCTGGTGTGCTTGAGATTGGTCTACTGTTGCATGAACTAATTTTGGACAAGCTTTAGCTGTCGGATAGATGGCCTCACATTTGACTCTAGAATACTTTGTTACAGAGGACTTCATGGTCAACTAAATGACTACAAGGTGCTCAGGTCCTGTGGCTACAAAACAAGCCCAAATCATCACCCCTCCACCACCAAGCTTGGCAGTTGGTACAAGTGTTTGTGCTAATATGCTGTGCTAGGTTTTTTCACCGAGTGTGGTACTGTTCATTATGGCCAAATATCTGCACTTTGGTCTCATCTGTCCAAAGGAAGTCTTGTAGTCTTGTAGTCTTTACAAACCTAAGCTGTGCTGCCATGTTCTTTTTCAGAAAGGAGAGACTTTTTTCTGGTGACCCTTCTAAACAAGCCATACTTGTTCAGCCTTTTTCTAACTGTGATTTCATTAACTTTAACATTTAACAGTCTAACTGAGGCCTGTATAGTATGAGATATAGTTCTTGGTTTTTTTGCAATTTCTCTGAGCATTGCACAGTCTGACCTTGGGGTGAATTTGCCCCCTATCGGGAAGATTGTGGCATTGTGTTAACACACACCTGAACGACTGGCAAACTGCCCAAACTTCTGCTGTTATAGAAGTGCTCACACTGGCTGATGATCAATTAATTAAGTGCACCTGATCAGCAGCTGGCTGCTACTTCCCCTCTTAATTCCTATAGAAGCAGGAAGGGTGGACTTAGTTATTCAAAGGACTGCATAGAGTCCTGTGAAAACCTTTCTTTTTCAAATGATTGTACTTGTATTCCTTGTTTACTAATTAGTGATATATTATGGCCTATAATTAAGCTGATTTCACTGTCAATACCTTAAAGTGAATTGTGGGACTCACTTGTTCAAAGTGTACATTCTACACAAGGATCAACTTCAATTATACTTTTGAGTGTGGTTTGCTACTTTCATGTTTCCTGCAGCAGTTAGAAACTTTGTGTTCACACTGGGCATATATCTCTTGAGTTGGATCCAAAAACAGTGCTTTAAATGCTTTGACATTCTTAAAAATATACTCAGAGAGTTCCAACCACATTTAAACTCAACTGACTAAATCCAGAGACAGTTCAACATCATTGGCTGTAATCAACACATCAAGTTGATACAGCAGTCATTCAGAGAAAAGATGGAGTCTGTTTACTGCTTCTTCACCTGAACCTGAGAGGCGCATTGCATCCCAAGCAGGCATAACAGTTAGCTAAACCCTACATGTAATTACAGTTCTGGAGATCTTCTTGCAGTCGCACCATCACACGCCTCTTTTGCCTGTTCCTTGTCAAGACAAGGAGCACTTTAACACCTTCATGTGTGGACTCGCCCCCTTACACACCACGCAGGGTTTGTATCCAAACCTCATGCTTGTGGGGACAGAAGATTTAAACACCAATTAGTCTTACAGCTGTACTTTACTTTCACTCAGATCTTCTGCAGTGTGTGTGTATATGTGTGTTATGAAACAGTAGGAAATGATTAAGTAAACATCAAGCCAGATCTTGCAAAAAACTAAAACAGCACAACGCCTAAATGTCTCTGTCTCTACTATAGGAAACAAAACACTAAAGACAGCGATCATGACATGGTTACATCTTATCAGAATAGTGTTGCTAGGAAACAACTTGGATCCAACTTGACTTCTTATAAAATGTTCACATCATTAGGAAACTAAAACGGGGAGCAAACTTGTGCCCATGTTTCTACTGTACCACTATTTCTGCAGTGTTTCAGTGCTGATGAAAGAGCAGAGGAGCTCAGCCTAAAGGTTAATATAATTTAGGACACTCTATCACATAAACAGACCTCATTCACAGAAGACATTTGGCTGGTGAAACACAAACACAACTAGCAACTAACATCACTAACTGTTGTGCTATGTTGCTGTAAAGAGCTATTGTTTATGTGATATTATTTTCAGCTGTTGTGACAGAACACGACTCATTAAGGGAACAAGAAAGAAACAAAAGCTCTCTGTGGGAAAATATTTCAGCTTCCAAAAGGAGACATAGTAGAGAAAATGGGACCATAGTTTACATTGACACTCATTTTAAGTTATGTTATTACATGAATATGGATTCAACTTGAAATGTAATATAAGTATACTTGTGTATATTTACTGTATATAGACACAGGTGTATAAACTCAAGCACTTAGCCCTGCAGCCCGCCTTCACAAGCATTTGCAACAGAATGTGTCGTTCTAAAGAGCTTACTGAATTCCAGCATTGTACTGTAATAAATGCCACCATTGCAGTAAGTCAGTTTGAAGAATTTCTTCCCTCCTACATATTCCATGATCAACTGTAAGTGGTAGTATTGCGAAGTGGAAGCTTTTAGGGCCTACAGCAATTCAGCCTCAAAGTAGCAGATCACTTAAAGAGTGGGGTCACTGAGTGCTGAGGCACATAGTGTGTAAAAGTCAGCAACACTTTGATGCTCAACAACTACAGACTTCCAAATCTCCTCTGTCATTAACATCAGCAAAAAATTGTGCTTCAGGAGTTTCACGGGTTTCCATGGCCAAGCAGGTGCATGCAAGCCTTACATTGCCAAGCACTGGATGGAGTTGTGTGAAGAACGCCGCCAGTGGACTTTGGAGCAGTGGAAACATTTTCTGTGGAGTGATGACTCACGGTTCTCTATTTTGAAGTCTGATGGACAAGTCTGAGTTTGGCAAATGCCAGGAGAATATTACCTGCCTGACTGTATTATGCCAACTGTAAAGCCTGGTGGATGAGGGATAATCAGATTGTTTTTCTAGGTTTGTCTTGGGCCCCTAGGTTCTAGTGAAGGGCAATTTTAACTTCAGCTTACCAAGCCATTTTTTTATGATTCCATATTACCAAAATTTTGTAAACAGTTTGCAGAAGGCCTTTGTCTGTTGCAGCAGGTGGGCGGCACTCCATATTAATGCATATGGATTTAGAATGGGATGTCAATAAAGCTCCTTGCAATGTGAAGTTGGCCTAGTATATAGTGTACATACAGCATCAATATTAAAACTGTCAGCAATGTGTTATTTTTACTGATTCATCAACCAGTAAACTGGTTTTTAGAAGTGTTACCTGATTTTAACTTCATTAAATACTATTCAGGTTTTTTGTGTATTTAACCATGAGTCTTTTTACTTGTAATTTCAGTTCATTTGTGTAAGAAGCATTCAGAACCTTTACTTAAGTTAAAATAGTTATAGCATCTAACAAAGTAGTCCACCTCTTTTATGTATTTTTGGACTCCAGAGTAGCTCTATGATTCACAGCTGAAAATAATCATTATTTATCTAATACTGGGCCTTTGTGCAGAACCTCATTTTATTCATTGTCATAAGCTATTTTAGATTCCTTCCCTCTCTCTTGAATCCAACTGTCTTGATTAGCTTTTTAAACCTGCTGATTAGCTGCCCCTTCCAATCAGCAGGTTTGAAGAGCAGGTAGGTGGGAATTTAAGGTGCTCACAGTCAGGGTTGTGTGCCTTAGCTGACCATATTAGGGATATTCACTTTCACTGACATCACACTGAGCCAAAAGCCTGAAGCCTGAGCTTTTGGCTCACAGGGATTAAGCTGACCTCAATATTTGAAACGTCAAACACGTTTGTAAAATTAATGCAACTGTAAGCAAATCTAAGTAAAAGCACTCACAATGGTAAAATGTTCTAATTGAAAGTTCTCATAATAAAAGCTCATTTGATATTGTGTGTGTGTGTGTGTGTGTGTGTGTGTGTGTGTGTGTGTGTGTGTGTGTGTGTGTGTGTGTGACACTTGTGTAG
>VUQH01033874.1:0-38861 GCA_015106775.1 Etroplus canarensis | reverse complement strand
GTGTGTGTGTGTGTGTGTGTGTGTGTGAAACAACAGTAGAAATCTTTTGTAGCTGTAAGGCTACTTTCATTTTGATTTACATCAACTCGCTTAAAAATGCTCTGTTGTGATTTTTTCTGTAGCTTGCAGCAAGAATAGTTATGAGTTTTCTGAACAAATTTTGGAAAAAAAAATTAAACAAATTAATTGGAATTACAAACATTTTGAAAACACTGATACTTGTGCCTTTTGTAAAACAAACTACAGGGGACTGCAGTTAGTCAGTAATCAAATTTTAATCAAATGGTCTTCACATTAGACTAGACTAAAATCTTAGTCTGTAAAGATGCAGCTAACACTTTCTGAGTTAAAGTAGTGCTGGTGCTGTAGAGCTAAGAAATATTCACCTGACATAACTCAATATTATACTGAAACACACTACTCACCAGTTTTAATGGAGACATGACACTGACGAAAGTGTTTTGTATTACTCTTGGGTCAGTTTTTAAATTTTCTATGACTTTCTGTTTGATTGTCTCAATCTCAAAAACAGGAGCAAACTGGAGAAAACTAACAAAGTATCCTTTAAGATTACTGGTACCACCATAATTTGTAGCATCTGTATGAGGGCATTTTCAAGGGCCTCAGCATCCTCTTTATGTTGAGTTCCAGATGCTTCCATCGGGGAAAAAGGTTTGGTTTTCCCAAAACCAGCACTGATAGGTTGAGACAGACAGTCATTTGCTGCATCTGTTGTTCTTTAAACAAAATTTGAACCCTGTTCTGCATGGTTTATGGTGACAGTGTAATACATTTGGATCCAGTATTAGGTTTTCTGTGTTGTACCGTACACATGTATATGTGTATATGGTATACATGCACGTATATATTGTGTTGGACTACTGCCTGCAAAGCACAGTGCCCTGTGGGGACATTAAACTCTACTCTGTTCTCACACTCTAAGTATGAGGGGTGACCCCAAATCCTGTCTCAACAAGGGCACCACAATGTCCAGAGACACCCATGCTGAGAGGTAATGCACAAGTTACATGATTTGACATAAGCAAGTCAGCCTACATAGCACTGTGCAAAAGTATCAAGCCACCCCTCAACCCTTTGTATTTTGCTTGGAAAATGGGAAATAAAAGCAACAACTTAGTGAAACATGCAAACATATTTGGAAATGCAGTACATAAGGCAAAAACAGAGTTTGTACAATTCTCTTGAGCTTGTGAGTCAGTCTTCTGTATGACGTTTATTCTTTACTACAGCTTGAACTCCGAACAAGCTTTTTTGTCATTTCATTATGTAGTCTTTAAGAATAGCTCTCCAGACTTCTTGAAGGACATTCCAAAGCTCTTCTTTAGATGTTGGCTGCCTTTTTTCCGTTCTCTGTCAAAGATGATCCCACACTGCTTCAATAATGTTGAAGTCTGTGTTCTGGAGAGCGCAGTCCATGACTGATAAGTGTTCTGATAGAATGATAGGCTTTACTGCATTGGCAATGTGTTTAGGATCATTGTCATGCTGAAAAACGATGCTGTTGCCAATCAGATGCTTTCCAGATGGTATGGTACAGAGGATCAAAATTTGATGATACTTTTCTGTGTTCATAATTCCATCAGGGGTGAGATGGAAGCAGATGACCTGCTGTGGTGATCCCTAACAGGAACAGTTGAAAGGAGAAAAAGAGGATAATTCCATCAATTTTGACAAAATTTCCAACACCACTGGCTGAAATGCAGCCCCAAACCATGACAGCGCCTCCATTGTGTTTTACAGATGGCTGTAAACACTCACTGCTGTACCTCTCTCCTGACCTCCTCCATACACTGACAATTTGACCCATAAATTTCAAATTTGGATTAACCACTCCATAAAACATGTTGCCACTGAATTTCAGTTCAATTCTTGTGTAATCTGGCATTCTTCAACCTTTTTATCCTTGCTTTCCTTACTCAAGGATGGCTTCTTGACAGCCACCCTGTCAACTGAAGGGCCAGATTTATCTCTCAGGTCCTGTATCTGGTCTTTACTGGATTTTTTTTAAATTTTGCTTCTCATGGGATGACTTTCATATACTGTTCATCTGCTGTATAGTTTTATCGAGAGCACTTCTTCTTTTGTCCTCCACTTCTCTAGTTTCTTCAAAATTTTTAAAGGTCAGGTAGGAGGACCAGACTGAAAATGAGAGAAAAAGCAGCCAATGCCCAAAGAAAAACTTTGAAAGACCTTCAAAAAGCCTGGAGAACCATTGCTCAAGACCACTTTAAGAATTTACAAGAAAGTCTGGCTCAGTGGAAGCAAAATAAAAGAAATGAGGGGTGGGTTAAGACTTTTGCACAGTACTCTATAGGGATACCTACAGTCTTGAAAGGGTTAATAATCCAGAAAAAAAAGAAATATGATTTTCTGGATTCTTCACTTTTATCTTGCCATCACTTTACGGGGTCACTTTATAACATAAAATAGTTTCGGAGTAGTTTTAATAGTTGTTTTGATGGCAACACACCAAAAATCAGCTTATGCACAGTAGTAGGCACCGAATGTATCCGTAATAAACAATAATAAACGGGTTAATTTGATCCCCTCGGGGTAATAATGGCTCACAGCTTGCCCTTGAGCCTGGCACAGTCATCCCTGTCTGGCTCCCTCATGCCGGTGGCCGGGTTTGCCTGTATTAAGAGAATCCTCCCTTATGTCTGGAGCAAGAGGCGGGCCTTTAGAAAGCAGGAATGCACTGGAAGTTTTCCTGCAGGCTCCCTCTCACATGTTGAAGAGCGTCCGTCCCGACATGGACATGTGGCCGCTGGTGCTTCTGTTTATCCAGCTCTGCTTCTGCTCCGGGTATGAAGGTAAGGAGCCTCTGAAGGCCTTCACTGAAGCTCCTGGGCGTTTTTTTTTTTTAACCACGCCGAGAGGAAGAAAGATGATGCATTAGAGCAGCTTCTCTTTAAGACAGCCCAGAGGGACAAAGCGTGTGGTTGTCAGTGCTCGGTTAGACTAGATGCTTGGTGCTGAGAGATGACTTTAACTTGAACTGTGAT
Organism: Etroplus canarensis; assembly: GCA_015106775.1. Classification (NCBI taxonomy): domain Eukaryota; kingdom Metazoa; phylum Chordata; class Actinopteri; order Cichliformes; family Cichlidae; genus Etroplus; species Etroplus canarensis. The sequence continues at coordinate 35,835 of VUQH01033874.1, read as the reverse complement.
TGAGGCTCCTCGTCTGCTGTTTGGTGAACCGCGGGTGTGTTTACGTGGAGGGGGTGAGGAGCGGGGGGAGTGCAGTGTGCATGTGGGGGACATTTCTGTGCACAGAGCTCAGTCTGTGGCACTAATGAAAGCCCCGCAGCTGGTTTGCACTGCAAGTTTAATTTTCACTTCTTCATGCCTCCACTGCTTAATCATTTATTATGTGCTAAGAGGCTAAAAAGCCCCTATTCATCAGAACTTTGAATTAAACTGCACACAAAAGGGGCCTCCACATCTTTTGGCCATGGGTCTGTCTGGAATTATTTACAGTACTTTATTAATAAGTTTCTGACCTGATGTGGAATTCCAAATGTACTCTACTTTCTACTTTCTTAAGCTTTCTGTCACTCTCCTTTCATATAAAATCACTGTGCTTGCTTGGTTGAATGAAACAAAACAAACAAACAAAAAAAATGCCCTCAGTAATGCAAATAATCACCACTGATGTGCAGTATCGAACATATGAAGACAGCGAGGCTATCCAGAGAGCCTGTAGCCTGCAGCAAGGAGCTGAAATGACTTGAAAAGCTCAAGTCTGGATGAAGTATAATATGTGTGTCCCAGTTTGTGCGTGCAGTCAGTCATAGTGGCTGTGTGCCTGTGGATGGTTTGAGAGTGGCTCACCGCTGCTGTATGATCATACAGGCTGAAACATGAACACAAGCTGCAAGCAGATTTACACTGACAGACTAAAAACTGCCTGTTCAGCTCACAGGCGGGACTCTGGCCCGTGCTTGTGTGTGTTGCATTATGAGGAGTTTATTTTACAGGGGTTTGTGTGTGTTTGTTCTGGTTGTCATTTGGCCCCTTTATTAGTTGGTGTCAAATGCTTGAGATATTCAGTGTTTTTCAAAGAGTTGTCTTTGCTCTCTTTGGGATCTTTTTACTTTGTGCATGTAGCTGAGGTATAATGTACTGACATGCAGTTGGCCTAAAGACTCCTTGTGTCTTCTTACAGTTAAATCCATTTAGAGCAAGTTTTTTGAAAAAGCCTGATCAAATTTTCCATGAGGATATGCTTTACTGATGTGGGTCTGGAGATGAACATCCACCTCGTGAAGGGAGTAGCTTGGGGAAATGCCAGCAAGTCCTATCAATAAAACACTCTGCCTGGAAGGAAGCACACTCTTATAATCAGGTGAAGTCTGAGTAATTACAAAGCAATGCATTAGTAACAATTCAATAACTAACTATTAATTCTTGTGTTAGAGTTAGAGATGAGGCAGGGTTAAAATTTTCACTGCTGTTGCAGTATAGGGTATTGGCTTTTGTGAAGGATGTGCACTTCCACTTGATGAATAGCCTAGAGTTTGTAAGTTTTACTTAACTGGAGTGTTCACATAGATGTTTACATGTCATTCTATAGAGAAAACAGCCAGACACAATCGTCTTCATTTAGCAAGAAGATCACTGAAGTCTTTAGGATCCATCCTCTGTGGTTCATCAGGATTTAATGACACATACCAATATGTGTTCAAATACTTAAATCTAAACCAAAATGGAGTACCGACTAATAAAAATACTGCCATCCCTACAGTCACAATTTAGTAAAGTCATATTTTTAAAAATTAATGTGCTAGAGTGAACTGAACACTTACAAAGTATTCATAAAGTTGATAAGCAGCTTAGAAAGTTACATATTTACTTATCCAGCAGACGCAGAACCGTTTTTTTGGTTTAACTTGGTAAATGTATGCACAGTGTTCACTCTAGTTTTTGCTCTATTTTGCTCACCACCAGCTCCAAAAGAAATTCCTGTGTTCTTTTGCTGCAAAACACTGTTTGCAACTTTAAATGTCTGTTGTTTGGCAGATCATGGTGGATACTCATGTTAAACATGTGAGCCAAAAACTCAGCATTCTTCTCTTAGATCATTTTGCTGTTACAATGAAGGAATACCTTAATATGGTCATCTCAGGTACACTGTCTGTGAGCACACCAGTCCCACGAACCTGCTGTTCAATCTTTCTGTTTATGAAGGACAGCCAGTCAGAAGACATGGAGGGCAGCCTTTAAGGGAGAGGAGCAACCTGTTCTCATTAGTGGATTACTTGACACTATAAGACAAATAAGGGTTATTTTGAATTGTGAATCATGTAAAGCTTGACAGTTCAATTGAGAAATAAAAATATGGAGCTGAAAATGAGCATTGTAGGTCCCCTTAAAGGTGTTATGCAGTTTTTAAAAGTCTGCATGGTGTTGATCAGATTGTTTTCTGCAAATAGTCACCTACTTCTGGAAATGATGATGATGAAATTGGGGCCTGTGAGAAAGAAATCCCAAAACAGTGAGCTAAAACACTTAAACATGGGGAACGGCAGTGTTTCCCAGATCCTCTATTAACGGTCACAAAATTTCCTAGGGTCTATCTGCTCTACTGTTGATACAGAAATAGTAATTAGCTCAGCTTGTGGAATGGACAAAATAGATGCCAAATAATGAATTGATGTGAAATGAGTGGTTTCTAGCACTGAATCTGCTAAACCATCTTAATGAACCATCCAACTCAGCTGCTAACAACTCGTACTCATTTTGTGTCTCTCAGGTAATGAAGTGCATCATCCTGTTCCATTAGTATGTGCACAGGTTTTGCTGGGAATAAATAATAGTTGTTACATGAATTATGCAAGCCAGACTCAACAAAACTCTAGAAATGATGTTTATTTGATTAAAATTACATCAGAAAATGAGTGTCACAATGGGAAAGGGGCTAGTGCTGTCACCTCACAAGAAAATGCCTGGTTCAAACCTTGGCTAGGGCCCTTCTGTGTGGACTTTGCATGTGTTCCTGTGCCTGTGTGGGTTCTCTCTGGGTACTTCAGCTTTCTCGCATAGCTCAAAGACATACTTGTTAGGTTATCAGGGATTCTAAATTGGCCATAGGTGTGAGTGTGAATAGTTGTCTGGCACTCTGTGTTAACCCTGTGATAGACTGGCGTCCTGTTCCAGGTGTATCCCACTTCTCGCCCCAAGACTGTTGGGATGGGCTCCTCCTAAGACTCTGATCTGGATAAAGAGAAGAAAATGATGGATGGATGAAAATAAAATTGCTAACATTTGGGTTTAATGATGACTTAATGAATCCATAAAAAAGACTTATGATTGTTTGAGAACATTTAATCAAGTTTAGTTTCCACAATATGTTTTTATTTGGTGTGGTCAGCTGCAGGGTGTAACACTGCACCTTTCTGTAAAGTGCTAATAGAGATAAAAACAGGAGCAGTTTGCTCCTCAGGGTCAGAAACTGCTGATGTGATTAAGAAAGGAGTGGCAGATGTGTGAGTATAAATGAGACAGGACTCATTAGTGCACAAAAAGGAATTATGTAAGTGTGTAATCGTAGAGTTTTGAATTGAGTGATAAAGAAATGACAGCACATTTTATTTTCTGCTTCCTTTTGCGCTGTTAGCCCTGCAGCCATGATTTAACATTTACAGGGAATGAGCGTCTTCCACATAATGACAGTTTGTATTACAGGCCCGCAGAGAACAGCTAATTGGAATATCAGGCTCTGTAATTTAAAGTGTATTCACTCCCAGAGGTTTGTCAGGAAGGCAAGCTCCTGCTGTTCCTGCACTATTAACACTTTGAAAGAATTCTTGAAGCTAAGAACTCCTTTGAAGTAAGGGATGGACAGGAAGATTATTCTGGCTGCTGATCCCCTCCTCATTGCCTTGACAGACTCATTAAATATGAATGAAGAAAAGACTCAGATAGCAAATTCCTGTCTTGAAATGCTTTGAATATGGAGCTCTCTTATCAACAAGTGCAAACCAGACTCAGTCCATTTACTCCAACCGCATAGCTGCTGTGCCAGCACGTTCAGATTCAATAAATGTGGCCCACCTATAGGTTAGAAAGGTAACAGCAGCTGTTAAGAGCTGCAGATGGAGACATAATGAGAGAGGAGTTTACACTGCTCTGAGATCGCGTTATTGCTCTGTCTTTCAGGGCTGCTTGTTTGCCTGAAGTTTAAAAAAAAGCCAAATGAAAGCCATCCATTTTCTTTTGCTTTTCCAGTTTGAGGTTGTGGGGGCTGGAGCCTATCCCTGCTGTCATAGGGTGAGAGATGGGGTACAACTGGACAGGCCACCAGTCTATCGCAGGGCTAACACAGAGAGACATACAAACACTCACAGTGAGAATTTCCAGTTAACCTAACATGCATGTCCTTGGACTAAGGTGGGAAGCTGGAGTACCCAGAGAGAGCCCATACCTAGCCCATACCATAGGCTAAGTATGGGCTACACAGAAGGGACCCAGCCCCAGCCCGCTGGTGGACTTGAACCCAGAGCATTCTTACTGTGAGGCGACAGTGCTGATCACCGACCACAATGCCACTGTATAAAAAGAAATCAATGCAAGAAAAACTGATTTATTCTTTGAAGCTGCCTATCTGAGCTCGAATGCTATTGCATCCATGTTTTATTTATTACTCAGCCAATACACAAATTACAATTTCTGCAGACTCTAAACAAAGTGGATGAATAAGTATAATAAAAGAAAAACATTTTCTAGCATTCAGCAAAAGTTTACTGTTTGTTAGAATAATTTAATTCACTGCAGGCTAGTGTGGCACAACAATGCATCATCTTGTTTAATTATACAGAAATTAATAATTGAGTTTGGGTATTTTCTCTGTTGAGAGATATTGATTGAACTGACTGAGATTTATGTATATTAAATCTTTGCTGGTGGTGAGATGATCATTCATCATGAATTTTATATCTCAATTTTTTTTAACCACCTGTGACAGAAAATACCCATCAGTGTTTTGAGGTGTCTTTAGAAGCTTAAATCAAGCTCACTCCTGATGGTGGGTGAACACCTTGGTGTATGAGTGTCTGAATGTGGATGAGAAACATTAGAAAGCACAGAAAGTAAAACCAAGGTAGAAAAGTGCTAAATAAGAAAGTTTTTTACCTGAAAGGAGCTTTTCTCTGTTTGTAATCATTACAGATGTTGATTGTTTTTGTTGTGTAATGTTTATCATTGATAGGTATTTATAAGTTGAACAGGATATACAGTGTGGTAAATGTTTCTTTTTTAGGCTTATTAAAACTACATGTGACTGTGGTGTGATGGATGTTTAGACTATAGCTTTTATTATCTCATGCATAGTGTGCAAATTTGGCATTGTGACCAAGCTGTGTTACCTCAACGCCCACATTCATCATGTGATGTACACTGGCCCATTTTGACAACTACTCAATCATTGGAAAAGGAGTGGCTGTAAAATAGAGAATACATTTTCATAAGATAAAATATACTTTCTGTATGGTGAAATCTTTCAAATTCTAACAGCCAAATCATTACACAAAACCTATAGCAAAATAGTTTATATTTAGTATAGCTCAATATCTTCTTCTCGTTCTCCTCATCCTTCTGGCTGTTCCTGTTAGGGGTTTCCACAGCGGAGCGTCTGCCTCCATCTTACCCTAACCCTTGCATCCTCTTCTGTCACACCAGTCCTCTTCAAATCCTCCTTCACTACATCCATGAACCCTCTCTTCCTCCTGCCTGGCAGCTCCATCTTCAACATCCTTTGTCCAATATATCCACTGTCCCTCCTCTGGACACGTCCAAACCATCTCAACCTTGCCTCTGTAGTTTTGCTTCAACCTGCTCAGTCTGTGCTGTCCCTCTGATGTACTTATTTCTAATCCTGTCCATTCTGGTCACTTCCAGTGAAAATCTCAGCAGCTTGAACCCTGCCACCTCCAGCTCCACCTCCTGTGTTTTTGTCAGTGCAGTCATCTCCAAACCATGATATCAGGTCTCACTGCCATCCTGTAAACATTCCCTTTCACTCTTGCTGCTATCTTTCTGTCACAAAGCACCCCTGACACTTGTCTCCACCCTGCATGCACTCGCTTTTTCACCTCTCTTGTGCTCTGGCCAGTGCTTTGGATGGTTGACCGCAGGTATTTAAACTCATCCACTCTTTGCATCTTCACCATTCCACCTGCCTCCCTCTCATTCACACACTTGTATTCTGTCCTGCTTCTACTGACTTTCATTCTCTCCAATTCATACATCCACCTTTCCAGGGTCTCTTCCAACTGCTCCCTACTCTTACTACAGACTACAGTGTCATCTGCAAACATCATAGTCCACGGAGACTCCTGCCTGACCTCATCTGTCAATCTGTCCATCGCCATTGCAAATAGGAAGGGGCTCAGAGCCAATCTGTGATGTAATCCCACCCCCACCCTGAACCCATCTGTCACTTCTACCGCAGAACTCACCACTGTCTCACTGTCCTCATACATGTCCTGCACCACCTTCACATACTTCTCTGCCACTCCTGATTTCCTCATACAATTTCACAGTTTCACTCTTGACACCCTATCATAGTATTACTCAATATAATAATAAATGACTGAATAAAATATATCAGTAAGTTTAAAATTATGAAAAGAAAGGAGCTCAATTAAACTAAAATGAAATAAAACAACCAACAAAATGACTGTTTATCATCGGAATCTGTTCTGTTCTGTTCTATCTATTATTCAAGCCTGTTTATTCTTGTGGGAAGCCAACAAGGAGTTGGCTGACTCAGCCTGTGCATTAGCTGTGCATCCTCAAAAGAGAAAGACCTAAATACAAATGCTCTGTAAGCACCCAGAGGAAATTCAGGAAACTTTTTCAGTGTATGCGACACAAAGCAACTTTCATTCATATGAGTGAGCTGTTGTCAGCAGCCATTTTGGCATGAAATAGGAAGCAAAAATGGGTGTTACTAATCACAGTAATTACATTTTTGTGCATTAATGGGATGGTACTTTATTAATGTGAGTAGTAACACCTGCGTTAGCCTACTTTTTCATGCCAAAGTAGCTGCTGTGAACTTGTGTTCATATAAACATACATGGATGGTGTAAACACTCCCTTAGCAGCTTATTTTACCAAGAACTTGGTAAAAAACTCCTGCTTACAGTGGAGAAAAACAAAGAAATACTCTTTTAATAAAGAAGTCTATGAATAATTGAGTTCCATTATACTATTAGAAGATATGTTATCAAAATTTAAGTAGTTTATCACTTAACAATAATAATTTTAAATGTTCATTATTGTTATATATTCCCTGGTAAAAGGTATAAATGAGCCACTGATAAATTTGTATTCCAGCAGTTAGCTCTGACAGTGGTGTTGAATACATGGGTTTTCTGGAATGCTTCACAAATAGTTCATTTGAACCAATAGTGGACTTTTATTTTGCAGTAACTAATACGAGTCTAACATTGTGTGAAATTAACAAAAAGTAAACACTGAGATTTATAATAAGTAAAGTTAATGATTGCAGAAGTCATGCAAACTCTTCGTGAATGTAATCAACAAAAGTGTAATCATAAATAGCATGAAAAAGTTCAAGGGCTATGACAATTGCATCGTGGTGTAAATGGACATATCCTGTTAGCTTGAAATTGCTGCACATGCCTTCAGATCTGATAACTGGTGCATGTGGCTCTAGCTACTGTTCATTTTAGTGCTGGGACACACACAGACACACACACACACACACACACACCTGTAATTAGTTTTCCATAACTTTCTCTTCCTCCCTCCCTCACCCCATTAAGAAGCAGACACTTAAGTTTTCCCATTAGACAGCTAAATCTGACTCACTCAGTATGTGGGTTTGCTTTGTGCAGTTGATGCTGTGTGATCTTAGTGCTGAAACCTCAAAGCTCGTTGTGTATAAATGCATGTGTGTGTATACATGTGTGTTAGATGACTTGAAGCATTTTGGTCCAGACAGCTTTTATAAAACTGACAGAAAAGCCATGATGAGGAAGGGGGAAGAGTAACTACTGAAGGTTTTTTTTTTTTTATCTTGAGCTCACTGACCAACATGTTGCTGATATATGAAGTTGAAAGAGGGCTGAACACTCCTCCCTTGTGGATCCTGAACAGAGAACACATTCACACAGGGGTTCATAACATCCCAGAGCCAGTTTTATTCCAGCTTCTTTAACCCCCTCCTTACCCATTTCCTCTTGGCTTTACCTCCAAGCTCACTATATTTCCCTTTATCCCTTTATCCTCTTTCCTAAATGAATCCTCCTTACTCAGATTCCCTCACAGATTTGTCTTTTACCAGTATTTCTCAACAGTGCACCACATTTCAGCCGCCTTTTATCTTTTACCTTTTCTCAGTAAGGTGTTACTTTAAAAGATGACACAACACCGATAGCTATGGTAGGTATAACTTTAGGAGCTGTTTTGTAAGAAAACGTTTCAAATGGGGTCCACAGAGTGAATCCCTGTGTTAAACAGATTCATTTTTCCAAGCCAGCTGGAAAAAAGACATCTTTTGGGATTTATTCTTTATGCATGTGCTGTCCAACAGATCCAGATTACTTCCACCCACGGTATCTGGATCAGATAAAGTTGAGCAATATTTTAAGCCTGTTCTTGGGGCTGTTTGGCAGGGGGGAAAAGCCCCTCAGGTCAGCCCAGGACAAAGCTTTCAAACATTGCCTAACATCTTGGACGTAGTTCTTCACTGTATTAGTTGCTTTTTCTTGTTTTCTTTTACCCCCAGGGTCAGGACAGTATGCCTACGGAGACGATGAGGACTGGTATTCTCGTAGATATAAAGGTGACTGCGCTGGGTTTGTCACTGCCACAATACACATGCAGACACACAGTATGAATTTTGAACTCTGATTCACCTTTTAATTGAGGAAGTTTTTATGTTGTGATTAAAGTAATTATGTTGTCATGTTAGTCAAAGTAGGACCAGTAAGTTTTAGAAGTTGCTCTCTACTTAGAGTTACAGTACAACAGCAAGCATGGCATCCTCTTTAATGTGACATAATTAAAAAATATAATGTTGCTCTGATTTTATGTCATATGACTACATTCCAAAAAGTATCTGCAGCTTTGCAAATATAATACAGTATAAAACGTATTAGCTGCAGCCACTATATTTTTTTAAGACCAGAAATGGTAGGACACAGGGAGAAAAAACTGAAGAAAAATAGGTACCTTCAGCTGCTCCTTTGTATTCTCCCACTCTGGATTAATCTGCATTGGTAATTTGGCAGAGGTTGTTACGCTGGATGTCCTTCCTGACACAACCCTCCATGGTACAAGGGGCTTGTGTCCCCACCTGGAACTGAACCAGGGACCTTTCCCTTGTATGACAAATGAGTAAACCACTGCACTACGGAGACACGATAAGAAAATTAAAAGTATAAATGCATTTTTTGCTGGCTGAGACTCAGATACACCACTGATAATTCTGCTCTGCCACTAACTCTGCCTGCATGTGATAATTCACCACCTAGATGAAGACTGTCAAAAAAGAAAAGTCATATTTTACCAGTCAAGGAAGTGAGAAATTTTAATACTCAAAAATAATTCTGATCAGTTTATATTACCTCAAGTTAAAAAATGTTTTATGAGAAATATTTTACTTGAAGTGAAAAAGAACATTTTAAATATACGGAAAAATGACTTACGATATTGTTCTGCAGGTTACTGAGATTTGCTGACCATTAAGACTAATTAATAGTTGTATGTAGCCCCAGAAATAACATAAATACATTTATACAGCATTTGTGCCTCAGATCAACATGTGTCATCAAATACATTTAATCAAGTTTTACAGGAAGCCAAAAACAGAGGTTTTGATATACCCAGAAATATTTTTAACATGTAATGCCAACATGTCTACTGCTTGTATTAGCTGGACTTCCAGGTTCAGCTAATGATTAAATGTGAAGCTGCTTGCTTCAGATTATTAGATATGACTTAAAGTTCATAATATGTGATTAAACATAATTATATTTTATATTAAGATAAAAATTGAATGTTCTGATACAGTGAAAATACCTTCACCAGCCACCTCATTAGATACACCTGACTAGTACCATGTTGAACCTGCTTTTGCCTTCAGAACTTCCTTCGTTCTTCGTGGCATAGATTTCACAGGTTGCTGGAAACATTCCTCTGAGATTTTGGTTCGTATTGACATGATAGCATCACACAGTTGCTGCAAATTCATGATGTGAATCTCCAGTTATGCCACATCCCATGGGTGCTCTATTTGATTGAGATCTGGTTGCTGTGGAGGCCATTTGAGTACAGTGAAGTCACTGTCATGTTAAGGAAACCATTTTGAGGTGATTTGAGCTTTGTACTATGGTGCTTTATCTTGCTGGAGGCAGCCATCAGAAGATGAGTACACTGCGGTCATAAAGGGATGGGTGTGGTCAGCAACAATACACAAGTAGTCTGTGTAGTTTAAACGATGCTCGGTTGGTACTAAGGGGCCCAAAGTGTGCCAAGATAACACATCATTACACCTTCACCAGTGGCCTGATCTGCTGATACAAGACAGGATGAAGCCATGTTTTCATGTTGTTTAGGCCAGATTCTGACCCCACCATCTGAATGTAAAGCAGAAATCAGACTCATTAGACCAGGCAACATTTTTACAATCTTCTATAGGTCAGGCAAATTGTAGCCTTGTTTTCCCATTCTTAGCTAACAGGAATGGAACCTGCTGTGGTCTCCTGCTGCTGTAGCCCATCTGCTTCAAGGTTTGACATGTTGTATGTTCAGAGATGCTCTTCTGCAAAGCTTGGTTGTAACAGATGTTTATTTGAGTTACTGTTCCCCTCTTATCCGCTCAAACTGGTCTGACCATTCTCCTCTGACCTTGCATCAATAAGGCATTGTTGCCCAGAAAACTAATGCTCACTGGATAATTTTACGGACCATTCTCTTTAAATCCTAGAGCTGGCTGTGTGGAAAATCTCGTAGTTTCTGAAATACTCAGACCAGACTTTCCAGCACCAACAACCACATTCAAAATCACTTAAATCATCTTTCTTCCCCATTCGGATGCTTTGTTTGAGCTCAGCACGTCATTTTGACCATGTCTACATGCTTAAATGTACTGAGTTGCTGCCAGCTAACTTACCGAACAGTCAAACAGGTATACCTAATGAAGTGGCTTGTGAGTGTATGAATAATCTACTTGGAATAAAACAAAGAATCCAATAAAAGTGGATTCTTTGTTTTATTCCAAGTTCAAATTATTCAGAAATATTTCAAAGAGACCTGTTTGATCTGTGATACTTCTAGCTGCTATAACAGTCCTGAAAAAAGCTAGTTGTTTTACATGCAAGATTTCACCATTACTTTAAAGAGGCATAATTCAGCACCAGCTAGTTTTGCAAACTGACACAGTTATGTCAAAGTAGCTTCCTGCTTTAAATGTGGGGTCAGTTAGACATGGAACATTATCAGCCCTTCCAAACCACACTCTCCCCTTGTGTAAAAACTCAAATATAATATTATTTTCTCTTGCTTGGTGGCTGTGGAAACTTTGCCAACACATGCACACACACACACTCACATATACAGAGAAAGGGAGCAAGGGAGCTTATTTTCATTCTAACTGGAAATAACTGGTGTGTATTCTTCTGTGCGCGCATGTGTGTGTGTGTGTGTGTGTGTGTGTGTGTATGTATGTTGGCCCCTAGTGCCACTGCTCATCTGGAGCCAGCAGGAAATAAAATGCAGATTTTGATTTCCCTGTATTGGAATACAAACCTTGTGGCCCCTTAAATTTGGCATCAGTTAAGAAATTTTGCACAAGCATCATAGAGATGGGCGGCTCTCCACTCAGTGAGGAAACAAGTTCAAATGCACAAGTCCAAGTAAAGATCTTAAATGAATTGTTTGATTTTTTTAAAAAAATATTTCTTTTGATGAGAAGATTGATAGCATTCAGTCTCTTTGATAAATATGAAGCAACTATCAGAAGCTGACTCAGCTTCTCATAAATACTGGAAATGGAGACACAGCTCTGTGTAAAGGTAAAAGTATTCATCCTTTGCTAAGCTAACTGGCAGTAGCTTCATATGAAAATATGCATGATCAGTCTTCATCAGTTTTAGCATCTGATATTACCCAGAAACTCAAATTTTTCTATTAATTAGGGTGCCACTATTCTAGACTAAATTTTCTATGGTTGGCCTTATCAGCATTAATGAAAATCTAGGGGACCATAAACACAGATGATGCCTAACTCAGCAGCATGATAAGGATCAAAAAGAGTTGGTCTCTTAACAAAGACTTCAATTTGTGTAGTGACTTTCATGCTCCGAAACACACACACACACACACACAAAATTTAAGTGCTCTCTACACACATCATTATCTGTCTTTATTATCGGCCTTTTCTTCTTTGCCTCGCGAGACACTGTTGGATAATGGGATGTCACTGAAAAGGTAATGTGAAATCCACTCTTATTTGCCTTTACTCAAGGTGATGGTGGGTTTTTATATTTTAACACTAACAATGGAAATCTCTCTAAGCTTTAATAATCTTGAGGTAAGTGCTGTTATTGAGCCTCAGTCATTCCATGGCCACACCATGAAAACATGAGAAAACCCAATAAAGAAAATGTCAGTGCCATTCTCTTCCCTTTTTTCAGGAACCCCGTGGTGTGCACCCATTAAAGTTAAACACGGTGACGTGAGCTGTCGCACACCCAGAGGAGAGCACTATAGGAACGTGATGGGGACACGGTGTAAAATCCGCTGTAAGGAGGGATATGAAGCACAAAGCTCAGAAGTGGTGTGCATGGCAAGCAAACACTGGTCCTCTAATTATGCCTGCCGAGGTGAGAAATTCCATTTCAATACGCACATCGTATCTCTCACTGTTTATATGCATGTGTGTATTCAACTTGCACATTAAAGTCATAGACTGTATATAAAGATAGATGAAGGAAGATGGGATATCATCTACTTGTATCTACGTCTAATTGTATGCTCAGAGTTGCAGCCAGTGGTCAGCGCCTGTTTGGATCCAGCAATGCCTTTTATGCCTTGGAAATACACCCAGGGCTGTCAGTCAGTAGCCACACGTCAGCAGTTGAAGCCTTCTATGAGAATTCAGATCTTATTAACAGCAATCATCCAAAATGACCACTAGCATATTTCACAGGGGGGCAAAATTTAGCAAATGAGACCATACTGACTGTTCTAGAGAGATTTTGTTTTTGAATTGGGCCAAGGAACTTTCGGAACTTGTTGTTGCTTTCTATGTCATTGCTCATTAAAGCCTCAACCCAAGGGAATTCCTGTATGATTAAAGTTCATTCCTGGAAATAGAAAGTTCACTTGCTGTTTTTCACAGTGTTGATCCGTATTTTCTTCTTCAGTGGATGTACAGTTAGGTCCATAACTTTTGGGACTATGACACATTTTTTTTGTAATCGGGTTTGTAATTAGTTTTCTTTTTTGTAACGTTGCATTTTTTGTTCACAACCGCAGTGGATTTTAGATAATTTAGTTAAGATATGATTAAAGTGCAGATTTTCAGCTTTAATTCAAGGAATTTGAAAAAAGACTTGCATGAACTGTTTTGGAATTAGTTATTTTTAACCATAGTCCCCTATTTTCAGAAGCTCAAAAGTAATGGGACAAACATAATTTTAAATATAAAAATTGTTTTTAATACTTGGATGAAAATCCTTTGCAGTCAGTGACTTCCTGAAATCTAGAACCCATGGACATCACCAAATGCTGTTTCTTACCTTGAGATGCTCTTCCAGGCTTTTACTGCAACTGCCTTCAGTTGCTGTGTGTTTGTGGATCTCTCTATCTTCAATTTTGTCTTTTGTCTAACTGAAAAGCTGTACCGTTGGGTTAATCAGGTAACTGACTTGGCCATAGAAGAATATTCCATTTCTTTGTCTTGAGAAATGCTTGGGTTGCTTTTGTAGTATGCTTTAGGTTATTATCCATTTGCACTGTGAAGCTCTGTCCAATCAGTTTTGCAGCACTTGGCTGAATCTGAGCAGAGTACACTTCACTACACTACACTACAATTCCTCCTGCTACTTCTGTCAGCAGTCACATTATCAAGGAACACTAATGACCTGGTTCCACTGGCAGCCATACATGCCCATGCCATAACACTCACTCCATCATTTTTGTCAGACAAAGAATTTTTTCCAGAACTGAGCAGGAATCGTTGAGATGTTTACTGGAAAAGTCTAATCTTCCTGTTCTTGAGTGTAACCATTGTTTTGCACCTTGTTGTAAACCCTCTGCATTTATATTCATGAAGGTGTGTCTTGATTGTAAACTTTGACAATGATGCACCTACCTCCTCAAGAATGTTCCCCACTTAGCTAGGTGTTGTGAAAGGATTCCTTAACTGAGGAAAGAATCCAAATTAATTGTCTTCCATGGTTTTCCTTTCCTTTGGTGTTTCTGACTACTCCAAAAGTTTTTGTTGTCTCTGACATGTCTATTTTTGCTTTACGGCCTAATGAGCGCCTACTTCACCATGAACCTTTTGACTTCATATTGAGAGTTTTGGGGAACAGCTACAAGATAAAAGTGAAACACTTGGAATCAACTCTAGAGCTTTTATATGCTTAATTTTTCATGAAATAACAACAGGGCTCACCTGACCATGAAACTGTTTCTCAATTGTCCCATTACTTCAGGGCCTCTGAAAATGGGTAACTATGTATAAAAATGACTGTAATTCATTAACGGTTAAGGTAATTCTTTTATTAAATTCCTTGAATTAAATTTGAAAGTCTGCACTTCAATCACATCTTCATTATTTTTGATTTGAAATTCGCTGTGCTGGTGTATAGAGGCAAAATTACAAAAATTTTGTCACTGTCCAAAAATTTATGAACTTTAGTTTGTCAGATATCTTTTTCATGCCATGGCAGTAAAAAAAGTTATTTCATGACTCTGTAGAAATTAGATGGATACTTTACTTTTCCCAGAAGTTTTCTCTTGGCATGGTACAAATGCATTTGAAAACAGTAGTCAGACCAAGGGACACAACAATATGGATACTACAATGAGCACTTTGGTGGTGGTATCCTTAAAAAGATCTGGTTTGTATAATGCAATGTTTGCTTTGTGTGAATTATCTGTTTCAAAGGTTCTCTGAAAAGCCAGGTGTTAAAGCTAAGACACAATTTAAAAAAAAAAAAAAAAGTGGATAAAACAGGTCACACTTCCAGAATATCTTTCCTTGATGCATCTATAGTGTTGCACCTGCTGCTCATGTAAAAAGTAACAGAAGCAGTTGTATGAAGACTAAGTGGGTATAATTTTCAGGGAATGAATTTTATAAAGGTTACAAAAGTTACAGGATAAATCATCAGCAATTTCAAAGTCAAAAGGTGTAGGTGGACTCTGTTTGACTCTCAAACACTCACTTTTGTTAAAGCATGCTTGTCTCTACAGTTCCTCCATTATAGCTCAGGCTGATAGACCATTAAGGTGCTTTCTGCACTCAAGTACATTTGAGCCCAGAGCCCCTCTGGGTCCCAAGCAGGTGTGTTTGAACGCTCGCTGTACCAAAATATTAAAAAATGGTACCACAGATAAGGATATAACATCTATATGATTTAAGTGTCACTTTTTCACACATAAAAAATTCTTGTGTACTACCTGTCTCCTCAGAAATCTGCATATGCAGGCAACACTTAGATATACATCTTACATGACTTCTGTCAAATTTAATTACATTTTATTTAGATGGCGTCAGTTCACAATTTCAAGATGCTCAATATTGTAAAATAAAGACTATGATATTATAGAGAGAACTTCAACAATCAGCAGATCCCCTATGAGCACGCACTTGCAGACAGTAAGGATGATGAACTGTATAGTGTAGAAGTTCTCAGTGTATCATGGGAAATCTTCCAGTAGCCTGAGCTTATAGCAGCATAACTAAGGGATGGTTCAGGTTCACCTAATGCAGCTGTGAGAGTTGTCAGTAAGAAAAGTTTTAAGCCAACCATTAAATGTAGAAAGAATCTCTGCCTCCTGAACCCAAACTGAGAGCTGGTTCCACAGGAGAGGAGCCTAGTAACAGAAGATTTTGCCTCTAGCCATGTCATGATGCATCTGTATTTAAATGTTTAAATTGAAAGAGCAAAAGCTAAGCATTCCTAACCTTAAAGCAAGCACTGCATTAAGACTAAACTCTCTCTGCTCACAGAGATCCGTTGTCCCAAGCTGGATATGCCCATTAATGGTGGCTACAAGTGCTCTGATGGCTCCTACTTCAACTCTCGTTGTGAGTTCTTCTGCTCCCCTGGATTCACTCTGAAGGGCCAGAAGACGGCAACGTGTCGCCACAACAAGGTGTTTAGTGCCGGAGTGCCTACTTGCGTTGGTAAGCCTGTGTGTGTTGTTCTTTTGTTCATAGTTTAGTCTCCCACAGATGACTGGTGCCTACAAGTTGTTATAAAATAATTTCTCCTTTAACTCAAGCTATAGGATAAAAGTGTCTGTAATTACTATCAATCATAATACAAGAGCTTGTGATTAATGTTTTGAAAAAATAGGCTTCTGTGTATTATACAAAGAAACAGATACTTGGGTAGACTGTCTCCCCTCACCATTGAATAATGTGTTTCACTTCTTAGACTGAGATTGATCAGAGAATGGTTTTGAGTTATATGAACTGAATGTAAATCGGCAAGCTTTGAATAATCTTTTGTATGCACTTTTTTCAGGTTTCACTACTCCACAGCTGGTACTTTGGTACCGGTGTTGTTTGTGAAATGACACGAATCTGGGTACATCTCGCTCTGTCAGGACATTTTAATGAATCTGCTTTGTTTTCAGAGTAACGATTCACCTTAATTTTGTGTCGCCTTAAAATATTGTTTTGAGGTGTATCCAGTACTTGAAACATTTCTCTCAGGCTCATTTTCCATGGTAGATGTCCATATATTTTAAGGGGTAAGCAGGTGGCAAGAGCTGCTACAGTGAATACAAAATACTTTATTTGGCTTTTCTTATTTTCTGTAGATATTGATCCCCCAAAAATCAAGTGTCCTAATGTGAAGGATAAGTGGGCAGAACCTGGAAAGCTGACAGCGAGGGTGACTTGGGACACACCAGAGGGTGTCGACACTGCAGACGGCGTCCTTACTGAGTCAGTCTCATGTCTGCTGCCTTGTTAAGCATTTTTTCCTCTTTCTTTTTGTCTGTTTTAGGCCTTTAATGACTATAATTTTAAAAAAAAAAGATTAAGGTGAAAGATTTAACCTGAGCATGTGTTTTTCAGTGTAATCCTAAAAGGAAAACCCTCAAAATCAGATTTCCCAGAGGGGCTCCATAAAATGTCTTACACTGTGTTTGACCGAGCTGGGAACAAAGGGTCCTGTCGCTTCACCATCAGAGTGCGAGGTGAGATTTTAATCATCTATGTGGAGAAGTGTTGCTGGTAACATTCTATTTTAGGGGCTTATTTCCAATAAGTCTCTAGGGATTATGGGAAAATATACAGTAGACAATATATTTTATTGGTAGACTAATATTACATACATTATTTTCTAGTGCATTTTTTAGACTACAGTAGGTCAGCTTAAGAGACAAAAATACTTGTAAGTATAGAAGTTACTTGGCTGCAGCTCCAGTTTTATCTTTCAGCTTTAGCATATTGGTTTATGTCAAAGCTGAGTCTAAATACATGATAAAAATAATATAACAAAAGCAGTAACTGTCTGTAGCCAAGAGTACAATTGAACATATATGACATTTAATTTATCAGTTAACTTGGTTTCTAAAATGGGACTTTTCTGACTTGAAACTGTTGTAATTTCTTGGTGTATATTACCAAATGTATGCACATGTTCAGTGATATTCACAGACTCTGCTGATTACAAGATATTATTACTAAATACCAGATATCATATGATATAATAAAAACATGGCTAAAATTCTAAATCTATCTGACATTAAATATTTACTGCTAAATGTGCAATTAAGGTTGAAAGTTGGATAAAGAAAATCAAAGAAAATTATTAAAAGGACTTTAAACTGCATTGTTAGAATATTGTGAGTACAGTTTGATCATGCAGTCATGTGAAAAAGAAAGTACACCCTTACTGCTGCCAGAGGGTAAGTAGCTACCAGGCCCTGCTAATCAAATATGCTGGATTAACTGATCAACAGCCAGTGTGACCACCTGTGTAAGAGCATTCAGGCGTGTGAGTACAAAGCTACAATCTTCTCAGGAGTGGATGTTCCTGCAAATTCACCACAGGTTCAGACTGTGCAATGCTCAGAGAAATGACAAAAAACTCTAGAACTACATCTCAGTCTATACAGGCTTCAGTTAGCATGTTAAATGTTCAAGTTCATGACGGTGCCATTAGAAACAGACTGAACAAGTAAGGCTTGTTTGGAAGGGTTGCCAGGAGAAAGCATCTTCTTTCTAAAAAGAACACGGCAGCACGGATTAGATTTACAAAGTTGCATCTGAATAAATCACAAGACTTCTGGAACAATGTTCTTTGGACAGACGAGACAAAAATAGAGATGTTTGGCCACTTTTGGTGAAAACTAAACATACTATATCAGCACAAACACCTCATACCAACTGTCAAGCATGGTGGTGAAGGATTGATAATTTGGACCTGGGCTCCTTGCAGTCATTAAGTCATTCACAAGCTCTTAGAGTCAAATTTGAGGCCATCTGTCTGACTGCTAAAGCTTGTAACATGACAGTGATCCCAAACACATCAGCAAATCTACAACAGAAAGGCTAAAAAAGAAAAGAATCAAGGAGCAATGGCCCAATAGAAGTCCAGACCTCAACCTGATTAAAATGCTGTTACGAGACTTTAAGAGAGCTGTGCATAAACGAATGCCTGCAAACCTCAATGAACGAAAGCAATATTATAAAGAAGAATCAGAATACTTTATTAATCCCAAGAGTGGGGTAGAATTCCTCCACAATGCTATTAGAGACTGATCGTCACAAAGAAAGTGATTACTTCAAGTTATTGAAGCTAAAGGTGGTTCTACAAACTACTGAATTATGGGGGTTTAGTTTTTCTCATGACTGCAGAGAGTCTTGTGAAAACTTTCTTTTTCACATCACTATTTGATTGACAGTGCTGGAACCATAAGTAAACAACCCGTTAGCTGTCATCAAAGTTTATATCTAATGTGTCTGGAAGTTAGTTTTTGAAGCAGTTAGAAGAGCTCAAAGAAAATAAAGGAAATCTCCCAAGTGAAATAACCACGATTTAAAATCAGTTTTCAAGTTAAGGTGTTATATTTAACATGTGGGATACGTGGACAGTTTGCATGTTATATGTCACATGTGCTTCTGTCTGTGAGCAGTGCGACGCTGCAGCCCACTTTTCCCCCCTGATAACGGTTACATGAAGTGCAACAGTGACGGAGACAACTATGGCGCCAGCTGTGAATTCACCTGCACCGGTGGCTATGAGCTACGAGGTAGCGCTGCCAGGGTGTGTCAGTATGGACTTACCTGGTCTGGTTCAGACACAACCTGTGCACGTATGTACTGCATGCACTTCCACTCATACAAAATCATTCCCTCATTAAAGGGACACTTGAGTTAAACAGGTTCAACATACAGCGACAAAAACAAAACAAAACACATTCAAACTGGAAATAAGAACTTTTTTTAAAAAAAAAAAAACCCTTTAAAACAGGACTTTTTGTTGTCCCTCACCTGTTGGCAGTTTTTGCAAGTAGCTGAAATAGTGGACAATAGAACAACTGAAGTAACTTTACAAACTTGAGTGTGCAAAAGAGAAAGAGCCCCATAGACAGAAAAGGTGAAGTAGGAGAGAGATAGAAACTCAAAGTAAAATCTAAGCATGAGGATCTACAGGCAGAGAGTTAGAGCATTTGAGAATGTTCAAAGTGACATTCAGTCGGTACTGCAGTTAACAAAGCCTGCCTACTTACTAGCCTAATATGAAGAGAATTTTTTTTTAAATGGAAAGCCAGTCATTTTTTGCAGTAGTTTGTGACAACTAAACTGAAACCTAAACCTGCTGAAGCCATGTAGTTACATAAATGTGCTCCTTTGCCATTGAATGTAATCAAAAAGTCTGTCGAAGGTGTGTTTTATTATTGTATCTAAGAATTTATACTTTACTAGTAAAACAGAAGGGCAGAAGATTGTCTCATAATAAGCATTTAACTACAGAACATAAAGGAGAGCTTGTATAACATTATAAATGGTGAAAGATCGGAGTGTATTTTTTTCATAAATTCTGGCAACAGTTTCAGATTTTATTTGAGAAGCCAAAATCGATAAGAAAATGGCAGCCTCTGCTATCCATTGATTATACAAATCCATACTGGATGCTCCTCCATTAAATGTGCCTGAGACAGGAAAAACTGTTTCGGATCTTGATCATCAATGGTCCATAATGAATATCACATGTTCAATTCAGTTCTGTCACATTTCCAATGAAACTCATGAAGTAGACCCACACTGACAGACTGCTTTTATTATTTACTGAAGACATTAAAAAGTGATGCATGCTGTGCTAGAAGAATCTAGTACACAATCAAAATCCAAAAGCAAGAGGAAAAAAAACCCATGTGGGGAAGATGAGAATGAGGGAGAAGGATAATAGGGCACAGGTGAGCTTAATCAAGACAATAATGAGGGCAGAGAAAGAAACAATGAGAAATTTTAAAAAAATACACAGCCACATGAGGAACTAGCTTTCAGAATGAAACGAGAAACAAACTAAGTCACAAAAAACAAACACATAGAGACAGATGATAACATGTAGAAAGGGGAAATGCAGGAGGCAGTGGGAAAAATCAGAAACACAAAGGAAGATTAAAACTTACAGATTATATAACAGAAAACAGGGATCACAGCAAAGACCACGAAAAGTTCATTTGGTTTGTATCAACTGAGCAGCAAAACACAATCAAATTATGCTACATCTCACAGAAATAATGTGTTGTAATGGTATTCTTCTCTTTGTAGTGTGTGTCATATCTTGTCACATCACTTTATTGTCCATTCATTGTCATCACAGCCATGAACATTAACGTGGGAGTGCGTACGGCTGCCGGACTGCTGGACCAGTTCTATGAGAAGCGACGTCTCCTCATTATCTCAGCGCCAACAGCTGCCAATCATAATTACCGCTTCCAGATGACTAACTTACAGGTGAGGCACAACTCTCGGAGAGGACATGAGCTGGATGTGTGTTGACTGAGACGGAGGGATGGATATCAGCACTGTAGTGATTTGTGTCTTCTCTGATGGTGTTCACAAAGAGGACCTCAGTGTGTGTGGGTTTTTTTCCGCTTTGCTGCCTAAGTGGGACAAAGTGGCGAGACAAATAAATAGGAGAGAGGGCTGGTGGTGATGAACGCGAAATGTCACAGCAGTGAATAAATGATAGTGACACCGGCTCTGATAAGGCTATTCTGGGGTGGATGTTTTCCCACCTCATCAGACACCATTAAGTCAGAGCTGTCTTTAAACGCCTGACCTTTCAAAGTGACTTGGCTGTCAGCTGGAAGACAAACCGGTGTCAGTTTGTGAACAAGCTACGCAATCAGTCCTTTAATCTGCTGTTTGCTCATCAGGAGTTTCTGCAGCTAAATTAAGGATTTTTATGCATTAAAAAAGAGGACTGTATTTTCTAACTGAGCAGCTTGGACTGTTGATCAGACAAAACTGGTCATTTTCACTTCTTCTCTGGGAAATGTATACAAATGAGCTTCAAACATTTCTAAAATTACTTTTTGTTGTTACTTTTTTCTGTCAATACAGTCACTTGTTCACTGGAAATTGTTTCAAATGATCTCACTACAGTAACAGTGGAAGGAAATCTTAATTTTGTAGGCATTTATAGACAAATCTAACTTGAACCACTTAAATCTATCTGTGTTGTGTGCCACAATTTCACAGTTTAAACAGCAAAAACATCTGATGTAGCTGTTAATTAGTGTACATATACCCCAGTGTGTGCTTCTAAATAAGATGGTGGATTAACTTGAATTTTTTTAATGAAAATAAACACTAGTAGGAGTAGACACTGGCTAAGGTTTAGCTTAGTATATCAATACTAAATAACTAGTAAACTACCTGATATAATAGATGACAAGACTATGAGTCATCTCTAACAGCAAGCCAAACCCACAGAAAAAACAGAGTAAGTTTTATTTTTTCTTCTTCAGTTACTCAAATATGATGGATTGTAGATGCAATGTACTAGTGCATCTCAAAAAAATTTCAATATCATAAAAAGTTGATTATGCCTCAGTGGCAGATCATTATGTTTCAGGTTGTCCCTCCATCTGTCTGTACGTTACAAATCTTACCGCTACAGACTTGTTTGCTGACACTTTTCCCAACTTTTTGTGGTTAAAACCTGTGATGGGTAAAACATCTGATAACATTTACAAGGTGTTATCAGACTTGGTTGGGGCTCCTTTATCATGAATTACAGCATCACTGTTGCGTGGCATGGAGGCGATCAGCCTGTGGCACTGCTGAGGTGTTACTGAAGCCCATGTTGTTTTTAAAAGTGACCTTCAGCTCGTCTGTGTTTTTGGGTCGGGTGTTTCTCAACTTCCTCTTGAATTACCTCATCAATTCTCTGTGGGGTTCAGATCAGAGAAGTTCATCTTCAGTAAACCATATGGTAGTAGTATTTGCACTGTGGCTAGGTGCTAAGTCCTGCTGGAAAAGGAAATTGGCACCTCTATAAGGCTTGTCAGCATTAAGTTCTCTAAAATCTCCTGGCAGATGATGGTATTGACTTTGGACTTGATAAAACATAGTGGCCCAACCAACACCAGCAGAGGCAGGACACCCCAAATCATCACTGTCAAAGGTCACATTGGACTTCAAACACCTTGGATTCTATGCCTTTCTGCTCTACCTCCAGACTCTAGGACCTTGATTTCCAATTGAAATTCAAAATTTACTTTCATCTGAAAAGAAGACTTTAGACCACTGATTGACAGTCCAGTTCTTTTTTCCTTATTCCAGTTAAGACAGTTCTGAGGTTGTCTATGGTTCAGGATTGGCTTGCTATTAGGAATGTGACAGCTGTAGGTCCTTTTCTGAAGATCTGGCACTTTTGATGCACTGATCCCAACCTCAGTCCACTCCTTGTGAAGCTCTCTCAAGTTCTGGAATTCACTGTGGTCATCCCTGTTGCCTGTGCACTTTTCCTACCTTACTGTTCTCTTCCAGTCAACTTTCCATGAACATGCTTTTATACAGCACTCTGAACAGCCTGCCTTTTCAGCAATGACCTTCTGTGGAGGGTGTTGATCATCATCATCTGGACTACTATCAAGTAGTCCAGATACTATCAAGTTAGGGTATTCTTCTGATTGTGTCTGAGTGCATTAAACTGAACAGAGAGAAATTAGGTATTTATACTGTCTGAATAGAAATGAACTCAAACTGAAAATAAAATGCAATATTCTGAGATACTGGACTTTTGATTTTCATGAGCTATAAGTCATAATCATCTAAATTAAAACAGAAAAGGCTTTAAATATTTCACTTTACGTTTAATAAACGTTTACCTTTTTGAATAATTGTTAGTGGTTTGCTTCTGTAGCATAAGCTGTGCTCAATTTTCTGATGGATCAGCCTCTCTTGTCTTTTTCTTGTGGGAACAGCAAGCTCAGTGTGGACTGGACTTGAGACATGTGACAGTAATTGAGCTGGTTGGGACTTATCCAGCACAAGTTGGCCGAATTCGACACAGGCTGCTCCCCTCAGGACTGGCCCTGCAGCTCAGGTACTAACACACACACTTCTGTAACTTCAGCACAATGTGGCTTTGACTCACTCCTGCTCGCTGAACTGATGCGTTTCCTAGGTTACTGCTCCGGATTCCTCAAAGGTCCTTCCAAATGGTGCTGGTAGACAAGCAGGGCATAGACAAACAACGCTACCCATTCCCTATCACAGCAGCTGAATTATTCACCACCATTGACACTTTCCCCCTCCGTAAGGATGAGATGGTGCTACAACAGGAGGCAGGCCAGACCTGTCAGTCATAAAACACCCGGCCTTTCAGTGCACTTTCACAGACTGTCAGCCAGCTTTGATCCTTTCCTCCTTAGTCCAACCAGAAAAGACTCATATCTTCTGTTTCTATCCACATGTCACACGGCCCTACCTGAACCAAATATGTCCTGTACTCTGTGTGTGCGCATGTCTTTGTGCGTGTGTGTGTGTGTGTGCGTGTGTGTTTCATCAAATGTTTGGATGCCAGTCATGGTGCTAATCACACAGTGCATTACAATCATATTGATTCCTGTGTCTTGTCAGTGTTTTTATTAATATTTTCGAAGCAGAAATACGTTTTACTACTTTGTACAAAAGTCTTTTTACTGTATGAACTGGAGAACCTGACCCCCTAATATTTATGTCTCACTTTTCCCAGTAATGATGTATTCTGTATGTGCAGTGCATCTACGTCTAAGTTTGCAAACACTGATTAAATATGTCTAGTGCGGAGGATGTGTTATTGTGTTTGTCAGTGTGAGGAAGAAATCTGCAAAATTGCCTGAGGACAAGTGAAGAGAGAAAGTTAAGAGGGCAAATGATTCACAGGAAAAATCTCCTTGCATCAGTACTAAAAATTTTCCAGAAAATAAATAAGTTCTTGCAGCCAAAATGAAAAAAAAAGTTTAAAAAAAGTTTGGATGCTGTGAAAAGTGTAAAGAAAAAGCTTATATTTAATTAAATAATCTGAAGAAAAACATAAAAAAAAAAAAACAACCTTATTTTGAATGTAATGCCTTGATGATTCTCAGGGGTATGTTGTATTCACTCCAGTTTATTGAGATGGGCAGATGCTGGCTGTAGGATTGAGATTTACAACCACTCGTCTCTCATTCACTCATGATACATACTACTTTTTGTGATAGTTTGAGTAGAAAGTCCCATATTGCTGGCTATCTGGTTCAGGACACTTACAAAAGAGATTCTTGAGCTCAGTAGTCCACTGTTAGCTGGTTAAATAAATGCTATCCACCAGTATCTTTTGCATCATTGCACTATAAAGGTGTGGTGATATTTAGAATTAGCTGTAGAATCAACAAAGGCACAGAATTCAGCCTGTTATGACATTCAGCTCTTTGTTGGATATTCTCCTGATGGTCAACCTTTAAGTAGAAGCATGCAGAAAAACAAATCACCATTTTAATAAAATAGTTAGGTCCATAAATTTTGGGACAGTGACTTTTTTTGTAATTTTGCTTCTGTACACCACCACAGTGGATTTTTAAATCAAACAAGATGTGATTAAAGGGCCGACTTTCAGCTTTACTTCAAGGGGTTTAACAGAAGTATTCTAATAACTGTTTAGGAATTACAGCCAATTTTATGCATAGTCCCCCATTTTTTAAAGGCTCAAAAGTAATGGGACAAACTAACCTAACTTTAAAAGTAAGGATTGATTTCAGTACTTGGAAGAAAATCCTTTGCAGACAATGACTGCCTTAAGTCTAGAACGCATGGTCATCACCAAATGTTGTGTTTTCTACCTTGAGATACTTTGTCTTCCTGTTTTTGAGTGTAACCAGTGGTTTGCATCTTGTTGTAAACCCTCTGTGTTTAGATTCATGAAAGTCATTCCTGACTGTAGAGTTGCTATATCTTTCATAGGTTTATTTCGGGTTTTCAGCCTAATGTTGTTGAGACTCTGAAAATAGGGGATTGTGTATAAAAATGGCTATAATTCCAAAACAGTTAATACAAATCTTTTGTCACACCCCTTGAGCTAAAAGTCTGCATTTTGATCACGTTTTTATTGTTTGATTTAAAATCCACTGTGGTGACGTACAGAGGCAAAATTACACAAAATGTCCCAGAACTTATGGACCTGAATGGATTTGTTACATGGCATGTTCATGACTTCTAAAGGTCTTTGGTAAGATTATTCCTGAACTTTTTTATGCATTCATGTGTCCTGATTTAATAATCAGAACAACAGGTGGGAAGTAATCAACACACAAAAGTTTTCACAAAACTTTCATTGACTAAAATATTTAGACTAAACAGAAAATAAGATGAACACAGTTATTGAAACAAATCTTTAATCTGTTTTCTTCCAGGCTAATTTTTTATCATGTAGAAATTGCTTTTTGCATTTTTGTGTTCTTAGAGTATTTTATATTATATATTTTTAAGTCCTTATAAAAGCAATTATTTACAGAATGTGTGTGATAAATAATGGACACAGTTTTCCAGCTGCACACAATGACAGAATAAAACAAATATTAGCTCTTTAAAGTTAGAATCATATTCTCTAAAATAAAAAAAAAAAAAACACACACACACACGGAGTGTATGGAAAGCTGTGTTTAATTCAAAATATTCTCATAACATATTTGTGATGAAACAGGCTTTAAAACGATGAACTTGATGCATGGAAACCAGACAACAAATAGTACATGCTGTACATCAAGAGTTTTATCGGTAATCAGGTATTGCACAACTTCTCATGTATGTTGGACAGTAAACATGTATTATTACTATAACTGGGGGTGAAACTGGGAGTTGGGAGTAGATGTTTTTTAGAGGACAAGCAGACAAAATTGGCATTCCACATCACTTGTTAGGTGGAGTTTAACTTGAGAATAGTTTTTGTCAACTGTGCATTTCATCACAGGACGGTGGATCACAGAACCCTGGGTGACAAGGACAAGGTCGCCGACTGTCACTGGTAAATTATTGAGATGGAGGCAGCTCTCCTCAGTGCTGACTCACTCTATAGCACACAGCCTCCTTCATAGAGTTTCTGGGAATGCATTTCAAATCCAAATTATTTTTCTAGGAGTAAAGTGATGTCAGTATCAGTGCTTTACATAAACTTTTTGTTCTTCTATGTCAGTTTACTCTAATACCATGCAGTTTCTATTATCACACTGATACAGTGTTACGTAATTAACATCAAAGCTAGTCTAAGTTGTGTAATCTGTCCAGACTTTGTCCAGAGACTTTTTTATTTATTTGACAACCAAAAGTGGAAAGTGACTATAAGCACTGTCTTTACTACACGTAGATTCCTCAAGAGCCAACCTAACCTTCAGTACATTTTGAAATAATGCTCCGTCAATCCAAAAAAAAATATTCAGAAACACATTTTCTTTACGGAATAGGAGTAATCTCAGGTTCAGAAGGACTTTTGCTATTTTCTGCAATGCTAATGGTTTCATGGATAGAAAAACTGTCCGAACACCCACCATCCAGCATCTCAAATGATGTTTTTTTTCTTTTTGCGCTTCTATTTTATTGTAAATTTTATTGTAAATTGAGAAAATGAGTGGTAATCCAAAAGAAAGTTTATGAAGCATTAAATTCAAATAAAAGTACCTCTTGAGGAGCACAGTAGTAAGACAACGAGTCATTTTCCACTTCTGTACACAACTGTTTATGAAGGGATGAACTCAACATCCCATGTGCTTCAGAATAGGACGCAGCTTTCTTGCTTATAAGGGGAGCGTCCATGTTTATACATAACTGATGGCTCATCTAATACCTTGAGAATGGTCTCCATCAGCTGTAACTACATGCAGAAATGACTCAGACATGGACAGACACATCAGGAGTCACCATGTGCTTATCCTGAAGGAAGAGTATGTTAAATGCAACACTTGTTTTTCATGAACAGCAGTGCTTGGTCAAGACTAGATACTTTGGAGGACAGAGCAACACGTGAATGAGTGTGTAAGGCATGACCGGCTGTTGTGAATAAAAGAAGGGATCTGAACAGGAAAGAAGCAGTGAGAGGTATGGGCTCTGTTTCTTTATGGGCATTTGAGTCCTGAACCCCTTGCTGCTTTCTTTTTTCCACCTTGACTGATCCACTTTTCTAGTCATCTCCTCACACTTTCAGAAAACTTCTTTCTTTCCCTTCTCCCTTTTATTCTGCTATCCTTTGTGCTTCAGTCGGACTCATGTATTATGCTTGCGCATGCTGGATCGCAGCATCAGAGTACACTCATGAGGGACTTCAGGGTTTTCAACCATTCGTTGCCACAGCCGCTTTTCCTCCCCATAGGAATCCATCCAGTCTACCTCATTCCCATAGCTTTCACCTTGATGGAAGATGAGACAAACACATTCATTTTGCTGTGTTAGGAGTACTAGACAGCCCACAGTAAATGCTGCTTCCATATGCTTTATGATTTTTGTTTAATATGCACACTGTACATTTCCTTAAAGAGGGTAGGTAGCTGTAGGACGTCAACAAGAGAGCATATCCCAAATATGTTAATCTCAGGCACACAGAAGCCCCACCCACCTGTTGTTCAAGCTTTTGTTTGCAAGAGGCAGCCAGTCAAAAGCAAGTTGACTTGTTTCAGATAATGGAAGAACTGACAAGATAACTAAGGATTATTTTAACTGAATCATGCAAAGCTACTGCAGTGGAGTCCAAAATTTAACGTTACTAGTAAAGAGCATAGAAGTTTAACTTTATAGTGGAACTTCATGCATGTTTTTGTTTGGTAAATATTATAAATGTTACTCACATTATGGGACAAACAGTAGATTTAGTCTAACAAGCTGCAATTAAATGTTTTTCTATACACGCCTTTGTGTGTGTGTGCATGTGGGAAATCTAAAATGCTATCCTTAGTGGAAAATGTCTTTGTGGATGTGATGTGTGTGGAGCAGATAACCATGAAAAAAGCAATCTGTCCACACACTGCAAAGTATAAAAACATGTCTGAGTCTAAGCTATGGCTCAGCTGATAAATAAGGGTTTCAATTATTCAAGCACATACTCAACATTTTAGCCAGAGTTTAAAAAAGGCTCATTAGTCCATTTAGAACTGTACAACATTTCAGAAGTTTTGTCTGTTTGTTTTAAATTCTGTGAAACAGTTCAACCTGAACAGAAAAAAATATATGGAAATTTCTTCTCTCATAACACTGGCTAACCAGATTGATTTGTTTTCCTACCACAAAACCTTACCTGTGCCAGCTCCCAGCCTGACTCCTCCAAGAAAGACGTTGCTAGAAAGAGCTTCTTTGTCCCACACAGTGAGCTCCAGGCAGACATTGTTGAGGTCTCCCGGCTGCAGGCCGCAGTAGGTGAAGGTGTGGTTCCACTGTGGGTTCACAGTGTGTCGCTCCACTGCTGTCTTGTGCTTGGTTGACTTGTTGCTATCAGGGAGGAGGTATCTGAGGAAAATAATACAACTTCACTATACAGTGCTCAAGCTTTGTTTTTAAATATTACATCATGGCTAAGTATCATGGGTGGACTACTGACCAACTCTGGACCAGAGCCTCCATGTGAAGAGACAACAATTTTTACTAAAAAAACAGACTTCAAAGTCACGCAAAATGAACACAAAGAGCTGCAAAGAGTGAAACAACAGCTATAATAAAAAAAAAATCAGAACTATAAGGGGAACTAATACCAGTATATATTGGGAGCAAAAATGATGAAGTAAAATGAAGTCAAATAAACTACAAACAGTCAAAACAGTTACAGAGGTGCAGAATAGCTACAAAAGACATAAAATGATCCCAAGAGATGCAAAACTCTCTCTAAAAGTCTGTCCATGGAAACAGGTGATTTTGACTTACAAATGTAAGATACTGAGCATTTAATCCTCTTTTTTGGCATTTATTTCTTCATTTTAATACTGCCAAGAATCTGAGACTTGTTGCATGTTTTATACAAGCTTTACAAAAGCTGTGCCCACTCTGATCCCAAACTCAGAAACCACCCCTGAAAGGAGTATCTCACCCTTTTACAAAAGGATCTGAATAGCCTCCAGACTTGACACCAGTTAGATTTTTGGCCCCCTTGACAAGCAACTCAACCATGCCCCCTTCAGGCAGAGTGAAAGTGCTTGTCTTTTTGCTTTTCAGGAAACCCTTCTTCACTGTGAAAGGAAGGAGAAAGAACAATCATCAGTGGATAAGCTCAACTTTGTTTGTGCAACACAATTTATGCACAAGAAAAATGTATGTCCACATACATGAATGCAGGTGCAAACAACTAGTTAAATAATGATAAATATATAAACAACACAAAAATAAATGGTTAAATTAGTCACAACTGTGTGAAAGAGAATAAAAATTAGATGAAAAACTCAAAACGGCCAGAGATTAAGAGCCTTATTACTATACATCAGGATCCTAGTGATTAAGGATGGAAGTTGTGAGCTGTCTAATCTGATGGCTAAACAGTTTAGTATGGGACTGTCTGTTTCTAAGATTCTCAGTTTATTTTCTCAGTGTGGGCAAATTCATTGCCATTGAAGATTTTCTACATCTGAGTGGCATAAAAGCCTCTTTTCTATCCATTTCTAGACATTGTTCTCAAAGCAAAAACAGTTAAGTTAATGCTGGCAACCTTTGTAAACCTACTTTTTTCACTACACAAAAAATTGATCAGGGATCAATAAAAATTCACCCCTACAAGCAGAATCAATAATTGGATTGGTTTCAATAATATCCTATCAATATCTCTCCCTTCTAGTGGTGTTGCAACGCTGTGACTCATGCTTTTTAAGCATATGGCCCGTAACATTTTGTTTATTTAGGAATTACAAGAGAGACTTGAAAACAAATTAAGTTCACAGAAGCCACAACAGAAAAATCAGTCAGTCAGACATCACATATGACCACACTGATTAACACAGCCAAAACATTATTGGCTGTGTTAATCAAACTCCTCATTCCTTCCTTCATTCCCTTCTCAAAGGAATGAGGAAGGGGTTTAGTATTTCTCCTGTCACACAGAGTAGTCCTAATTAGATTTGAAGTCAGCTAAAGATGTCAATCCCCCTTTCAAAAGAACACAATAACCAGTCTTATAATGTTATTTAGTTTGGTGAAAGCCACATGAGCATCCAATCATAATTTCTCAATTTCTGAGCAATATATTTGAAATATACAGGACAATTATCTGTTTTATGTACTTTTTTAATTCATATTTAGAGGCTTCAGGGGGTACTACCTGGATATTCACAAGGAAATAAAAACTCTTAGCTGGCACACAAACTGCAACCCAAACTTGTTAGTGAATAAAAGGTTTAATGTGCTTTTATGTTTTAGTACTTATGGCACCCATGTGCCTGTTTGCACTTCCAATAACATCTGGGCATGCTCCTGATGAGACAGTGGATGGAATTCTGACAGATCTCCTCCCAAACCTGGGTCAGGGCATCAGTAAGCTCCTGGATGTCTGAGGAACATAAGAGCCAGTCAATGGCATCAATGCTTTTGCCAAGGAAATCCCTACACACTCTAGCCACATGAGACTGGGCATTGCCTTGCATCAAGAGGAACCCAGGGCCCGCTGTACCAGAGTAATCCCTCACAATGAGTGAGGATTTCATCCTGGTGCCTGACAGCAGTCAGGTTACTGGTGGCAAAAATATGGAGATCTGTGCGACCCTTCAAGGGTTTACCTGCCCAGACCATCACTGACCAAACCAGTCATGCTGGATGATGCTGCAAACAGCATGGTGTTGCAGAATCACAATCAGAATATTTTATTAATCCCAGGAGGAAAATTGCTTACATTATAGAACTCAGTTTTATACAGATAAATTTTCCACAGTGTTTCCAGTCTATTTCACAACTGTCATATGTGCTCAGAGCAAACCTGCTCTCATTTGCGAAGAGAGCAGGGTGCCAGCGGTGGACCTGCCAGTTCTGATGTTCTCTGGCAAATACCAATCAAGCTTCATGATGCTGGGCTGTTCCACAGGTCCCAATAAAGAACAATGGACCCTCATGCCACCTTCAAGGTGTCTGTTCGAGACAGTTTAGTCTGAAATATGCACATGAGTAAACTGCTGCAATTCATTTTGTTAGGCTCTGGCAGTGCTCTTCCAGTTCCTCCTCACACAGAGGAGCAAATGCACGGGTCCTGCTGCTGGGTTGATGCTCTCTTACGGCCCTGTGCAGCCCCCCCCATGCAATGAGTCGCCTCCTTGTATCTCCTCCACACTCTTGAGACTGTGCTGGGAGAGACAGCTAACCTTTATCCTGGCAAAGCTGGACTACCTGTGCAATCTGAATAGCCTGCAGGTACTGTATCATGCTACCAGTAGTGACAAGGACACTAATAAAAAACAAAACTGGAGGAAAAATTTCTGTCAGGAGAGATAAGATCTGTGGCCAGCACCTAAAAAAAACCTATTCCCTTTGTGAGGGTTGTGTTGTTGGCTCTCCAATCCACCTGTTATCTCTTTCATTTGCACGAAAGTAGGTGAAACAGAGTCACAGTGGTTTAAAATTAACAGACTGATATCCCTGAAATTTAACTGGCTTTGTTTTATACTTTGATAACCGAGTCAGCAGTGCACATTACACACTGGTTTAATGTACACTGGTTTTGGCTTCTTAACAAGCCATCAATGCTGTATTTATTCATCCTTATATGGAATTGATCTTTAGTTTTCATTAGCTACAACCTGTAAGCTCTTTGTAATATGAGTGTGTGATTAGAAGAGTGGTACTGTATGGGGGGGGGTAAAAGCAAAGAATTTCCTCAAAATTACCAACCCATCTGATATATTCACTGGTTGTACTAGCCTTAATCTCAACTAAATCTAGAAAAACATGCAGTGCTTTAGAGACATGTAGCAATATTTTTCAAATGATCACAAGCAGGAGGTCAGTTTTTGTTTTGGATGGCAGTCGAGCAGCAGCAGTACTGCAGTAATTAGGGATAAAAATCTGGGAACATCTGAAAGCTGAAAAGACAATGTTTTTAGGTCAGATTGGGGTGTTTAATATTAGATCTAATTGGGTTGGGGAAAAATATATTTATACTTACTAGCAATTAACAACTCACTGGTGGGTCACTCATTATCACAATCTCATGCTGTGCAGCCAAACATTTTTAAAGCCCTCAGAACTTTAAAGTTTCAAACATACCAAACATGCTGAGCTGGGGTTTTTGGACTGAAAACTTCACTCATAAAGAGGTAACATAAGGATATAAGGCATATGTCACTGTCAGACTGTATGGGACAACAAGATTAATTTTTAAGCAACTATGATATACAATATAGTATAATGGTGATTAAGAATAAGAATAAGAATAAGAAAACCTTTATTTGTCCCACAATGGGGAAATTAGAGCTATTATATACCTTGTACTTGGTCCACAGGTGGTATGATGTTCTTTCCTGCAGGTATATATTTCAGTACGACTGTCAGTTCTCCTTTATATTGCAGGGTAGAGTCTATACTGCCCTCCGCCTACACAAGCACACAAAAAGCACCCATTACCAATGCTTCAAAAACGTAACGGTAGCTGAAGATGATTGATTGATTCTGGCTGTCACCTTGGGCTGCAGAGTGTACCACTCCTCTACTTGGCCATCGAATTTCCAGGTGTCAAAGGCTAGCTCCACTTCTCCAAGGAAACTGTTGTGTCCGAACCGGTCGTGGTGCCATACAGACACCTGCAGGGTTCGTGTCTCCAGTTGAGAGTGGCTGATCACATACTGAGAGGAAAAGAAAAAAAAAAATCAGCTCAACAGTGTTTCATGATAAAAGCTATTAATTCTGATATTCTCCTGCTCTCATTGCATTTTCCTCCCACACACCCGTAGATTCTCATTGAAAGCGGGGTTAATGGTGTTGGCCTTGATGCTCGTCTTCCTCTTGCTCTGACGTGACCTATCTGGTAGCAGGTAAGTCTTCACATACCTGCCATAAGAAAGCACAGCATGGTATATCGGAATAATTTAAATCCTAAAAACAGATAAAGGCTGATAATCTGAGAATAAAAAAACAACAACATAATGGCACCTTTATCAAACGCACAATGTCTTACAGCTAACAATGAACCTGAATTATTGTCAAATACATTTGCACATACAAGAAAATTGTCTTAGTGTTTTTCTTTTTTGAAACTTTAATTTCCAAAAGGTTTCCCAAAACATTTCTTTGTCATGAAATGGACAACAATACAATATATGAAGTGCTTGATACTATAAGAAATATACTGTAGTTTTTTTTTTAATGCATATGCCTATAATGATATTCTAGCCAAAGACAAATATCGGCTGTCATGAGCCCTATATAGTCCTCCACCTGTTGATCTTTAAATGCTTAATATCACCACATCTATGGTGTGTGTGTGTGTGTGTGTCTACTCACGCGTCTGTGCGCTGCCTCCTCTCATCTCCTATTGCTAGGTTGTGACACTCTTTCACCAGGACACTGAGAGCACCGGTCTTGTAGCTGTAGCTGATGTTCAGCAGGATCTCGCCACTCACCTTTGCGTTGCCATAGTCACCAGTCTCGCTGTACATGCTCATTGTGCTGTTTATACTGCTCTGCAAGGCCAAGATGAGGAAAAAAGGCACAGACACGAGACAGTGAGGTTAAGAGAAGAAAAAGGGAAATGGGGTGCATGCATGAGAAAACTGATGAAATACAATGAAAACAAAAGACTTTATGAACATAAGAAAAAAGAAATCAGTGGCAGAGCATTAAAATGTTCAGGCTGAGGCTCATGTTAAATTTGACATCACCATTACTGGAAATTTGTGTGGACAAGTTTCAGTAAATTTAAAGAGTAGAAATAAGTGAAGATTCCCTGGATAAATAATGTTTAAACTGATGTTGAAGCATTCACTGTTTTTATTCTGCCCCAAAATTATGCATTCTGTTTTGTGGGAAAAAAATCCCACCACAAACTAGAAAACACCAGCAACAATCCTTTCAAGATGAAATGAAAGAGTTTGGAAATTCATTAAAAATTAAAAGCAGCAGAATATTAAAGGGAATGTATATTGTTTCTTGTACATGTGAACTAAAGAAAGGATGAACTGCCATGTAGGATTTCTTATTTTATACTCTACTTTTAAAAAGTATTTCTATTTTCTCCTAATTTTAAATCAGTTTCCAAATATAACCCCACTTCCAAAAAGTTTGGGATACTGCATAAAATTGCAAAACTAATAAACCAATATTTCATTCACTAAAGAAGATAGAAAACATATCAAATATTGACAGACATTTTACTATTTCATGAAAAATATGAGCTCATCTTGAATTTACTGGCAGTAACACATCTCAAAAAAGTTGGGACAGGGCCATGTTTACGACAGTGTAGCATCCCCTCTTCTTTAAACAACAGTCTGTAAACATCTGGGAACTGAGGAGACCAGCTGCTAGACCTTTGGGGGACAAATATTGTGCTATTCTGTCTGATATAGGATTCCATTTGCTCAACAGTCTTAGGTCTTCTTTGTCATATTTTGTATTTCATGATACACCACATGTTATCAGCTGGTGAAAGGTCTGGACTGCAGGCAGGCACCTTTCCTCTTTAGTACAGAGGATGCTGCATCAATGGTTTCTAAGTGAATTTCAATTTGTCTGGCCACAGAGCAGTTTTCCACTTTGCCTCAGTCCATTTTAAATTAGCTTTTGCCCAGAAAAGATAGCAGCATTTCTGGATCATGTTCACATATGACTTAATCTTTGCATGACAGAGCTTTAACCTGCATTTGTGGATGGCTCACTGATCTGTGTTCACAGATAATGATTTTTGCGAGTGTTTCGGAGCCCACGCAGGGATTTCCATGACAGAATCATGACTGCTTGCAATGCAGTGCTACCTGAGAGCCGAAGATCAGCTGCATCCAGTATTGGTTTTAGGCCATGTCCCTTGCACACAGAGATGCCTCCAGATTCTCAGAATCTTTTGATGATAATATGTACTGTAAATGATGGAATATTAAAAGCCTTTGTAATTTTATGTTGACAAACAAAATGGTTTCACAATTTGTACAATTTCTGGCAGATTGCTGAACCTCTGCCCATCTTTACTTCTGAGCGACTGTCTCTCTAAGGTGCTCCTTTTATACCCAATCATAATACTGTCTTCTTCTTCTTCTTTCCATCATCTGCCTCCATCTCATCCTATCCCTTGCATCCAGTTCCCTCACACCAACCCTCTGCATGTCCTCCTTCACTACATCCATCAATCTTCTCTGTGGTCTTCC
>VUQH01033873.1:0-17160 GCA_015106775.1 Etroplus canarensis | reverse complement strand
GGCATGTGTGAGAACACAGTGGCGATACCTCTCAGTTACATGTCACGCACCTGAATTCATGTATTATAAAGACAGCATACATAAAATCTATTGTCCTGAGTGCTTATTCAAATGGCTCAAATCATCCATCCAAGCTGTAAGGTAGCACGGGGGGTTTCCCATTAAGTGACAGCTGCACTGGCTTCTGGTTACAGTTCCACAGTGCACAAAAGACCAGAGTCAGTACATTCACACACACTCTGTGTAAGTGTAGTATAATCAGATTAAGCAAATGAAAATGATTACAGTTATTTAAAAAAAAACAAGACAGATTTGAATCTCCAATCAGTGAAATTATTGTTGTATGTGTCTGATGTCCATCTATCGACCTGGTAGAAAAACCTTAGGAATCAACACTAAATGAAGACACTAGCAACAACATGGTAAACAGGCACCCTAAACTTTCAATGACATTCAGTGGCTTGGAGCCATGATGGCTGAGATAACCACTGGCGATGAGAAGTGGTCAGTTTTTTTCATTTTTTTTTACTTTGAGGCAAGCAATTGTCAATCTGTCTGCAGTAATGCTGTTGTTGTACCAGTTTGTTGTAGTGAAGAGAGAGCTAAGCATTAAAGCAAAGCTGTTGTTTTACCTGCTGATCTATGTTCCCACCCTCAATTATGCTCACAAGCTCTGCGTAGTGACCAAAAGAATGAGATCACAGCTACAAGCAGTGGAAATCGGCTTCCTTTACAGGGTATCTCAGCTCTCCCTTAGATATAGGGTGAGGAGTTTGATGATTTGCTAAGAGTAGAGCTGCTACTCCTCTATATCAAAAGGTGCCAGTCGAGGTGGTTTGGATATCTGACCAGGATGCTTCTTGGACCTACAGCTGGTCAATAAAGCGATAATGATTATTATTTCGATAGAACTTTCTCGATAGTGATTTAAGACACTGTCGTTATAACTCTGATAAAACTCATACTGTTCATGTTTTGACAGAAAATACAAAAAGCCAGTCATAATGAGAATAGTACCGCTCAAGCCAATCATGTGGCTGGAAAGGAGCTACAGCCGTGTTTGTTACGTGGAGCGTAGGCTAGCAGTCGGCAGCAGGACACGTGCTGCTGTTTGGGCTTCTGAAACACATCTTAGGAGAGAGAGCAAGATCAAAAATGGAAATAACAATAGAAAATCTAAGGGACAGTGTTACTAAATGAGACACAGCAATGGACACACAGCCCGAAGCTCAAAAGACAAGGACATTGTTGAAAAAACAGTCAGAGGAGTTTGGTTTGTGGAGATATTTTGGCCATTTAAAGTCTAACTTGAAGCTGAGCTGCAAACTGTGTCAAAATGTGTTCCCACAAAGACCGTAATAATACTGATGCATTTTAACGTCTGAAGGAGTGCCATCTTTTAGAGCACAATGCAAGACTTCACGGTCCCAGACCCAAACAGGTGCTGCTGGTCCTCTTGAAACAACCAGAGATCACAGAGTCTACTTTCTCCAGCTCCATGCCTTACAACAAAAACACACAGTGAGACCACAAAGGCAACACACTACTTTATTTTTTTAAAAACACGAAGCCAGTAAGCATGGTGGCAAATGTCGGATTTAAGCAGCTGATTAAAGTAATGAACCCTAATTACCAGTTAACTCAGACTGCTCAGCCATACACAGAGTGCAGAGAGAAAGTCACATGTCTG
The DNA here is from genome assembly GCA_015106775.1 of Etroplus canarensis. Classification (NCBI taxonomy): domain Eukaryota; kingdom Metazoa; phylum Chordata; class Actinopteri; order Cichliformes; family Cichlidae; genus Etroplus; species Etroplus canarensis. The sequence continues at coordinate 15,470 of VUQH01033873.1, read as the reverse complement.
AACCATATCTGAGCCTCACTTTCTGGTCAAGGTTGGAATCTGAAAAGCAAATGTCTTTAAACTTTACACTTTCCTCAAGACCAAACAGGTAAAGTAATGACTTTAGGACTGACCGAAGCTCTTTGATCCTGAGGACTGAATTTGTACTGCGGATAGAAAACTAATGTTCCTGTCTGTTTCTTTATAGGTTTCTGTATATTCAAATGCTTTGAAATTGTTGGGAAAAAAAAGGACACAATAGAGATGTATATTATTATTCCCCCTCTCATAATACTTACTGTTTATTTAGGCTCAGGTTGTTTCTATTTCCCTTTGTTATTTTATTTGTGCATACTTTATTTTAAATTATTATTATTTAAATTAATTGTGTGCTGTAAGCAATTACTTTGTTTAGAAAAGTGCTATACAAATAAAGTTTATTATTATTATTATTATTATTATATCGGTATCATAAAGGCTATCTGAGAAATCTGTATTTGTCCATAATTTCACAATCAGTTCATCCCTAGAAACAAGTTTACACATTCATAACACCGACATCAATGAGTCACACGCATGCACAGATCCCACGTTCCCACACACACCTCTGCACTCTGCCTCCTCTCACAACTAACCTAAGGGAAAGAGTGTACCTTTACACAGACCCTGGCTAATTCCTGGGCCAGACGAACACAATAAACCTACTAACACAACACCCACACACTCACAGTGAGGATACTTGCTGGGGGGCAGCTGGAGAAACTGGATGAGAGACTACAAAGACCCTAGTGTGAGTATGGGCAAAAGCAATTCACTTAAATTATGGTTACAGCACCTCTAATTCATTTTCTGCACTCCTTCTATAGCCTGCAGTCATGAGTGTAATATTTTGATTGGCATCTCTCGCCAAGCTGTTGATGGCGCACTTAGGTCTTGTTTCCAAGGCAACATGTATACAAAGCATTACTATTTACCACAAATGCACATGCTAGCAGCTTCAAACCAGACACGAAATGTTTGAGAAAATATGTAAATAAACCCTGCTTGACAACATCCACAATATTGATTTGCTACTCAAGACTTATATTGACATTACTTAAATTAGTACCATTATTGACGTGCTGTGCCCTATAACTGTTAAGATCTCAAAACTTTAATGTAGATTAGCTTTTAATCATTGATACATGTAGCTTGCTTGAATTTCCCCATCTTTCTACTAATAATCTCTCACTTATGATAAGGCACCTTTTGCACACTTTCTTTTTCACTGTTAAACCTGTGGTGGTCCTTGTTTAGCTCTCGCCTTTTACTTCTTCCTTTGAGGCTTTAAAAACCCCTCTGCTGCTCTTTATCCATGCTTCCCTACTTTCATTTCCCCTCTCATCCTGTGACTGGTCAGGGGATCTAGCTCACTGTTCTCAAAACCTTTAATCTCTTAAACCAACAGTCACTGTGTATATGTACAGTATTACTATAGCATGTGTGCTAGCCCACCCGCGTGCAACTGCATGCCTGTTACGTAATTTCCCTGGGCCACATCTGATGCTAAAAATGGACAAGCATAAAACTATTGTGACCTAGGGCAGGACTACTGTATGGAGGCGCTGCAGTGCATACAGCATACAGATGGCAGGAGCTGAGCATGCTGTTTAACAGTCAACCAAAAATGTAAATATCAGTCATTTCTTCAACTGAACCCCGGCCATGTTAGTGTTAAATAACAGATGATTAGCCTTTTAAGGTTTAAATGACTCCAATATGGGCTATATTTGAAGTATAACTAAAGCAAATCAAGTGTTCATTTGTCATCTTTCTTCCTGCTGGGGCCTCTTGCCAGGTCATCATTGTAAATGAGAATTTGGTCTCAACTGATTTTATCTGGTAAAATAAAGAAAGAAAAAGAAAGAAGTGTAAATATCATAATAGGAAGAATTGTGCTGGGCTTTCATAATTTTAACATTTTCCTGGTGAAGTGACAAAATGCTTCCTGTGGTTTTTACAGGCAATTAATGTATTCTATCACAGGCCATTGGGAGCATAGTGAGAGGGGTCTTCTTAGGGTTTGATAATGTGAGGCAAAAAAGACATTTATTCCTTCACAACTAACTCTCTTCAACAGGGCCAACACAATAGTTTGTGAAAGATTTGTACATTTATTATTGCACACTTCCGAAATGGCATGCTGGATAATTCTAACTAGCCAGGTAGCATAAAAGTATGATAACAGCTGGGAGGGGCTCTGTCACTACATTCTAGAACAGTATATACAGATAGAAGTTTAGGAAAAGAGACCAGAAATGCTCCAAAATAACTTGTGACCAAGATAGGAGTTGGGTCTGCTGTTGGGAAGTTTTCAAGTTTAAAAAATGTGACTCGTTTTGCTTTACTTTTGCTCGCAAAGCGTCTGTGGTGGGTTTTCAATGCAGGTGGGGCTAAGGCAGCTTCTCTACACATAGCGACAGGAAATAAGGTGAGGCAAAGATAATGTTTTAGTCACAACTAACAGGTCATTTTACCTGGAGACAAAATAATAAGTACCAGAAAGTTTGGAAGAAGAAGTTCACAGTGGCTTTTGTTTTTCATAGCTGTGATGTCGAAACATTGACACCAAGGAGCCATATGTTGACTTTGTTTTAAAACAGCGGGAACAGAAAATGGCGTGAAAATATGGCCTGTTAAGGACTGCACCAAATAATTTAGGTTGTATTGGCTCTTTTCATTTATGTTTTCTTTTTATTTTATAAAACAGAAATAAATACTTTATTATATATAAGGGCTACAAGGTGGTTGAAGATTTATTTATACCTCTGTGGCGAGTCTCTGTAGAGCCTACAATGTAGCCTATGCCAGCACTGTGGCCAGCACTGTGTGTGGTGTGCGTTGACCTAAGCTGTAGTTAGTTACATTACTAGAGAGGTGTACATCAGGTTACGGTGTAGGGTACAGCATAGGGTTTCAAAAGGGTTTGTGGCTACCTACGGTGTCAATTCAACACAGAAGTATGAATCCACTGTGGTTAGTGCTGTCGCCGCATGTCAAGATGGTGCTGGGTCTGCACCCGCTGGTCATCAGAGTGAATGTGAGCGTGAATGGTTGTCTGTCTCTCTGTGTTAGCCCTGAGATAGACTGGCAACCTGTCCAGTGTGTACTCCCCGACCAATGACAGCTAGGAGAGGCTGCCATTGGGTGAGAGGCCCTCCCACAACCCTGTAATTATTAAGCAAATGGATGGAAAAATTAAAATATTAAAAAATTATATTATATATAAAGAATATTCTATATATTCCTGACAGAAGTCTTTATAAAGGCTTGCTTGTGCAAAAATATAAAATTAATACTGTGCTATACAGGGTATACGCTAAAAAAGTAAAGTGAAGTAACACCCAGCACTAACTGCAAAGAAACCTAAAAAAGGTGCCACAGTGTCAAAATTCATTCAAGTAGGGAAAACAAATGTGAACCTCACTTCTGAGAACAGTCTATATAAGCAAAAGTACTGTCTACTCAGCACAGAGTGCAGCTTTATGTTAATAAAAATTGGTTTTGCAAGGGATTGTGTTACACAACAGTACTGGTAAAAGGACACAGACATAAATTTAAAAAAAAAAAATCACTGCCCCTGAGTAAGTGTAACGCTTCTCCAGCATTAATAATTTACTCAAACATCAAATGACCAACAGCACAACTATCTAAAAAGTTTGAGTGTATGTTTGGGTCACTTAAAGAGTGGAGTGTGGTAGACCATATAAGACTGGCTAGCGCACACACTTATGGACAAACCCCCTGAGAAATGTGTGATGAGGCTGTTTCCAGCAATTTCTACATGTGTGTGTGTGTGGAGAAGAAGGATATGCTATATGATGTGCAGCACTGATGGCCATCTCCGTCATTAAAGTTTAAACACTCTGCTTTCCTATAAATACCTTTCCAATGATCCAATGCATTATTCAGTTTCTTTCAGGCCAGCCTACACAGATACACAGGCGGAGTAAAAAAACACACCTGGAAAGCGCAGAAAAATCCAGCATCCTGGAGAGAGGAAGTCTCATGAGCATTTAAGAAGATGGGCAAAAAAATCTGATTTCCCATTTTATTCTGTAAACACAGCTTAGAAGAAATTCAATACTGTGCATGTGTTTATGTGTACAGCATATGCTCCACTTGCACTTGACTTTGAGGTCCTTTTTGAGGCTGCCTTGGGAAAGTTAACACTAGCCAGAACCTACTGCAGACACATTTTGACAGTGATTGACAGTTTTTCATAAAATACACGAGCCATGTTAGCAGACAACTGAGCTGTATCTACTTATTGAGTTATGCTGGCTGGTAAATAGGGGTGTCCAGTGAAAGAAAAAGAGTCCGTGTAGGGTGACATGAAGCAGGAGCGAGGAGGAGAACACTAATGGAAGTGGAGCTGCCACTGGGGTATTAGCCCATGGATTGGTGACACAGAAATGAAAGTGAGAGGGAAAAGAGGATGGTGGGATGGGAGGGTCAATCGATGCCTAAAAAGGTTTCACTCCCCTACAGGGACGTGCACATGTGTGTCTGTTTGAAATGAAAACACTGTCTCTCCTGCACACATACATTTTATAGAGTGACCCCATCTGGCTGAAAAGTCAGGAGTCAGGATAAAGAGTATCATCCAGAAACAGATGCTTGATTCAAAGTAGATTAGCATTTATGGGCTTAATTTTGTCTGAGACAAAAGCTTTATGTTTCTAAATCTTGAGGATAACAGAAAGAAAGATGTCTGAAAGATGAAATCAGATCAAGCAGTCACTACTGATAAAAGACTGAGGAGGATGCCCTCTACACACACACACACACACACACACACACACACAAAACTGGCTACCATTACCAGATAGCTTTACCTGGCAATTATGTGGTGTCTGCATGTACACACCTGTAAGAAGCCCAGCGGTTAATGCGCACTGTTTGCCCATGCTCACATAAAGAAAGTGTTGAAAGGACTTACATTCTCTTGAATTTAAAATATAATTTACAATGCCTGAACAGAAGAAGTCTTTTTATTAACAATTTTTTGCCACACAAATACACACTACTTTAACCTCTGACATTGGCATTTCAACCTAAACTCCTTCAAAATGCACATAACTATCCCAAACACATACATACACTCAAAGTTGGCTCAAACTTCAAAATGATCTCTGACGTACAAAGAAGAACAGGTCTGAACATGGAAGAAGGGAGACAGAGAAAGCCAACACAGAGAAAAAACAGACAGGCGGAGAAAGAGGAAAGACTGGTTGAAAAGAAAACTCTAAATGTGATCTTGCATTCCTTACATGGGGTGAAGGGAAGGAAGGAGAGGCGAGGAAAAGAGAGGGGAGGAGGGGGGAAGGGAAAGACTGGAGGTGGAGGAGGGTGACAAGAGAGAAAGTTTAACTTGGCGCCAGACAGCATTTCAAAACCCGGCTGACAGCCAACCACACAGACACACATACACACACACACTCACACACAAAGCATCAGCACTGCAAGTGGCACAGAAGTCCTTTTGGTGACTTCCCATCATCCAGAATTAGATCAGATATTTGCCCTCTACCCCTACTCCCTGGGTCCAGCACAGAGGCAGATTCCCAGATAAAAATAGCCAGGGGAACTATTCAAACACTGCTGCCTTTCTGCAGGGAGTGTCTGCTGACTGCACTGGACTTAAGGGGTTAGAGAGGGGTTAGGAGCTCCACTCACCAACTTCCTGAATCAGAGGACAGCAGGACTGTCCAGTCTCTAGCACACTTGGGCTGTTCTAACACATGAGAATCAGGTTGAGACATTGTTCAAAATTGCTCAGGTCATCCACAGCAGGATATGTGCTCTCCACTACTGGAAATACTCAGTTTGATTTAGGCAAAGCTGCTGCCTCAATAGAGTGAGCAGGAGGCAGAACACATGGCACCCATTTCCTCACTGTGAATTCACTAGACAGTTACCTGCACTATTCTCACACAGGCACTATTAGATATGACGGGGTTTGCAACAGAAAAATTATTAATCCTGTGAGGTCTAAGTCATCATCTGTGATGAACCCAACCCTAACTAACCTGAGAGTTTTTTATGTGTGTCAGTGAGAAAGATTTTTTTTGTTCCCTGATAATCGGCACTTAGGAGAACTGTTTAATAAAAACAACAATGACATATTCTGATTGCCCAGGGTTAGAGTAAGGGTCAGAGTCAGGGCTGGGGTTGTCACCAATGACAACTTAAGACCTCAGAGGGTAAACAACAAGTAAATTAGTCGCCAGGAACATCACCAAAACTTCAACCTCCAGCAAGTAATTTACACATAAGTTCAGGGCTGCAGTTCATCAGTGAAAATAGCCCACAAATACACACTACCCTAGTTTAAATTGTATATATCAATTCTAGTTGTTGATGTTTCAATGCCAGAAACACCAAAAAGAGCCAGGGCAGGCACATAAGTCAAATGCAGTCTAGACTGACAAATTACCATTAATCTACATGATGAATAGCAGAGGTTAAAAACAACATATTATTATGCACAATTTACCACACAGCTAACAGCTGCATACAGTGAATACATGCATACTACACCTTACATGCAAGGCCAACAGAGTGTATAAAAACCACATAGTTCTGTATTTTTTAAAACAATGTAATCATTTCAGTATACAGCACATAAAGCAACCCAGTCCTGTTATTAAGATCCTGTTTGGTAGGAACATTAGCAGCAATATTGTGTGCTGACCCCTTTCTATAAAGATGCCCCCAGCAGAACTGGTATTACTGGGGTTAATCTAGATTAGCAGTATAGATTACAACACCCCTCAGGCCGAGCCCTCACGACTGAAAAAAACAGCAACCAATGTTTGCAGATCCATCAACAGAGGATTTCAACAAACTACTCTGTATAAATGTATGTGTGCAGTTATGTTGTGGTTAGCAGAGGTAATGGATGAAGGAAGAGGTTGCTGACTAACTAAGTGCTGTCATGGTGTTGACACCTTACACCCTGATTATGCTCCAACTAGTGAAGAGGTGACACCAAAGGCTCTAACCTAAAGGACAGGTCATTGTGTTGTGAGGATCCAACACAAAACCTCTCATCTGAAAGGTTCAGAGAAATAGCGTTACCTGATCTTCACGTAGGAGCGTGCGTGCTTGTGTATATGGCATCAGATGCAGATCAGCTTCAGTGGCGCTGCTGTCACCAAGAAGCCGTCACATACACCCACAAGCACTGATGTACAAGCTTTGTTCAACAAGTAATACCTTTGGAGAGCTGGCCACCCAAAAACCTACTTCATATATACACACTTCATATTCTTTTACAACAACATGCCATTCTGTGCCTCACACGGAGTCACCTCTACAGCTCTGTAAACTCCCTATATTATATTACAATACACATGCATGCACAAACGCAGGCAGCTGCTGAACAGTGCGGGTCAATCCATGCACACCAACACACCCCACTGCATTCTCAACATGAATTTTGATACCCATTTGAAAAGGGACCCTTGTGTGTGCATCGATGTGTGTGCCGCTAGCTTTAAAATAGAATACTACTTCTAATCTCATAGAATAACAGACAAATAACAGCCTTATGAGGAATCAAAAATATGTCTTTATTACCATCACTGTGTTAAGGAAAGGCTTGAAGAGATAGTGTTGTGTTTTCCCCTCATGTGTAATGCAACACAGCCGGCAACTATTAACCTTCTAAGCAGGAATGTGGGAGGTCCAAGAATTCCCATAAAAAGCAGCAGCGAGTGCGAGTGTTTGTGTATGTTACACACATGTTCTTCAAAAGTGTTACACTTATCTGTCAACAGTTCATCCCATTCAGACATGCAGACCCACCCCATTACCACCCCTGACCAATAACCAATAAAGTCGATATTGCAGTCATGCTGTGGCTGCAGCCAGCGATCTCGTAGTAAAACTAGGCTTAGCTCACACTGTAGACAAACACGCATGGCCTGAAGACACATTTAGTTCTGCTGCTGGGGGTTTCTGCATAAACAATAAATTTCTGAAGGAGTTGTTAAGCATGAAACCTAATAATCCTGCAGCTGATAAAACAGGAGAATAAAACTGGCAATGTGGATTCAAGATCCAAGACTATTATTTCGATTATGCTACTAAAAACACTATCATATAAAAAAGTAGTGAAACATAAAAAATATTAAATATTGGATTATTATTGATTTGGACAATTAATGGGAGTGCAAGAAAATTAACAATGGTACAAAACTGAACATAAACTATAAAAGATCAAAACTATTTATCTATATAATGAAGGTTCAAAATGGACAACTCTTGGTTTACTTAACTATCAAGGCAAAAAGACTGTGCTACCCTACTTAAAAGAAATCTACGCATCTTCCTGTGATTTCTGGTCACTTTATAAACAAAAATGTATTTTATTTTATGCATGAGTAAAATAAATCCCACTTAAAAGCAAATATTTCAAAATATTTTAAGTGCATGCTCAAAAGTAGGAGTTTAAACAAATGGAGTCCATGATGTATAGAGTCTTTGTGGATTTGCTTGGCGCTTCACGCAAAGTCTAGGACTAGATGCTCAGATGTGAACTTAATGTGTAGGTCTCTAGGGCAGGGGGGTTAGGGTAAGGGTGAATGTGCTGAGAACAGTACTAGACAGCGGTCAGAGGTGCTTGAACCATCAAGGGTAGTGCTGCCTTGTTGGCTGTGGTGTCTCTCTGGTTTCTCTGGTCAAGGGCAGCACAGGACTAATGATAGGGAGGTCCATTAGTGTCGACTGGCTGAGCACATTGTTCCCTTTGGTCAAATTCCTGGCTAAATACAGACATTTTCACAAATAAAGATTCCCCCTCGACCAGAAGGCATTTATCAACATAGCATTACAGAGGACCATATCATAAGTTGTATAAAGAACACAACTGTGACTATATTAAAAACTGTTATTCAGTATATTTAGAAAATTAATCCATTCAATGTGTCTTCAGCTGCTCCCTTGTATTCTCCCCAAGGGATTGCCAATTATCATCCACATTGGTAATTTGGCAGAGGTTTTACACTGGATGTCCTTCATGGTGAGGGGGGCTTGTGCCCCACCTGGAAATGAACCAGGGACCTTTCACTTGTTAGGCAAATGTGTAAACCGCTACATTACTATTGAGCATAAATTGACCATTTACTGCAGCTTTTACAAATGTATTAAAATCAAAATTCAGATGAACCACTTCACCACCATGCTGCCTGCCACTATGGACATTAAGCTCAGGGTCATTACTTTTTTATAGAAAGTAATCCCACCAAACAGCAATGTATTAATGACTAACCTTTTGTTGTGGATCATCTCAGATGTTCTGTCGGCTTCTGTTTTTTCTATTATTAGTGTCTTCTTCCAGCCCATCAGGACCCTACAAATGCATTTTTACTGAGACTAGTTTAACCTCACACCACATCTCCCCTGTGCTAATGTGTTTATAATAGCTGAAGCATAACTATATAGCTAATCAACAGGTACCATATCGTGGGCAGCTGTGGCTCAGAAGGAAGAGTGGGTTACCTTCCAATCGGAAGGTTGGCAGTTTGATCCATGGTTCCTCCAGTTTACAAAACAAAGCACTGAACCTGAAATTAGTCCTGGAATGTGAATATGTGTTTGTGTGACAGGTAACAAAAAAGCTGCTTAAGGCATAGATAAAAGCGCTGTATGAATGAGGCTTGTAGTAAAAAGCACTTTGAGTGCTCAGTCCAACTTCAAGACCCCTTCAAATGTAATTTGTTGCTGTTATTTATTTTGTTTGTATCCAAAATATTGTTTTGGGTTGTTTTTTAAGAAATACTTCTGTCAGAAAATGGTATGTCAGCTTCAGGTGTAACTTGGTTAAATCTCATGAATCCACTTATTCATGGATGCCTACATGTTAAACTTTAATGTAAGACTTGAAGGAACAGACACACAGATCAACTGACGGGATCTGAAGGAATATGGAGTGTTTTTAACTCTCAGCAGTGCCTCAGCACTTGTTTGCATTTAGGAACTGAAGGAGCATTTGGATCTGGAAAATGATAATGACCTCAGACTTAAATGGATTGTAATGTGGGTACATTTTTATCAGGGACAACCTTTCAGAATTTCAGAATAGGTATTACAGCGCATTCATGTATATGTCCCAGTTTCAATAAACACATGCACAAAAACCTCCTGCTTTTTGTTGAGTTGACATAACTGACCACAAAGACAAAGACTGAAACTAAAGACAGTTCCTGTTCATTTTTATTTTATTTTATTTATTCTGCAAGCAAAAAATATAGTTTTTCTTAGTATTTGTCCTTTTATAAAGTCTGTTTTTTATTTGTATATCAGGTATTTCATATCTAGTTTTAATTAACAGTAATAACCTTGCTCTACATAAATATGTTAAGAGCTGCATAAAGTTTTAGCCCACAACTTTGTTAATAACTTTTGTTTAATAGTTTACACAAGTTTCTAACAAGTTACATGTTCACACAATCAAAGTCACTTCTCTGCAAAATTTCCCTGCTTTTTTAAATGAAAGATAACTGCTATTACAATGGTACATCACCTCTTTATGCTGGCTGAGCCTGATCACAGCGGGACAGTGTCCCATAAACCAAGCTGTAAAACTGTATTGGATAATAAGAGGTAGTGGTTTTGCTGTGGTCAGCACTGCAAGGGAGTTTTTACAGATAAGGCTAATCGCTGCGCTTATCATCACGGCAGTTGTTGAGATTGAAAAGCATATGCTAGCAATCGTACACATGAACCCACACAGGGAGAAATGGTGAAATACTCACTCTCAAGTCATTGCTCACAAGCCACCCTTTTGTTTCCTGCCACATCAAACTGCGTGTGTTTCTAGAATAAACGGTAATACAACTCCGTGGCACATCAGTCACTCCAGGAAAACAGGGAGTGGCATAAAACAATCACATTAAAGCTGAATAGTTGAATGATTGGTGAAAAACTTCTTCTTTCACACACACACACACACACACACACACACACACACACACACACACACACACACACACACACTCACATTTCACAGGCATGCTGAAGTGCGGTCTCTTCGTGTGTCAAAAGCACGAGCTGCTCTGCACCATTATTACCACAATGAGAGGTCCCCGGCCCACAAGTCCACATACAATCAGTCCTAGGCCCTGCCCCACTCCCACCATTGTCCCACACTCCACTCACACACACACACACATAATGGCCACTCCAGAGCCAAGGGTCCCACAATGTAACCCCATCATACAAAGACACACACCAGTCCTTATCCAGCCAGAGAGGGAAATAAATGATAGAGGAGGAAAACAGGAGGAAAAAAGGTGAGATAAAAAATCTAAAGTACAGACTGTGTGGTGAGGCTGTAGATAACATATTAGGGAGTAATAATTGTAAGTCTTTATCACTAGAGCTTAATCAGTCATTAGCACACCCTTTGAGGGACACACAAACATAGATTAATAATGTTTGTACATATCAACTCACTGCTGACTAATGCAACCTGAAGAATGCTTACAACCAATCCCCAGACTACATCAAACACTAACAAAGACCAGGTAAACTACAGTGATTATATGATTAAATAGGAATATTATCCAAAACAGTAATCCTATCATGTTTTCAGCTTAATAAAGTGGGTGTGGAAAACAAAGGTGCAAAGGAAGTGCTGGAGAGAAAAGGACATAAGCTCCACAGAGGCAGCAGCTTATCATATGGGACGTAAATCCCACATCAAACAACCCCAGGAATGAATGATTGCATTTTTCATCCCACACATTATCCACAGACTGCAATATTCTTCCAAATATAACAAACATTTTCTTTCCAAATGACAAGCTAAGGGTTAAAGCTCTGATCACAAACACAGAAACAGCAGGAGATCAAACAGTTCAGGGCAGCACCACAGATTAGCCAGTTCAAAAATTCAACTATTTAAAGGTGCTGTTATAGGATCAGATGTGCTGTTACATAATGACTTTGAGATGTAGGTGTTTACAAACTGCAGCTGAAGTGATTAATCAGCAGAAATAATCAAATTAATGAAACTTTCGATGAAATTCATGAAGATGTCAAAGGCAGATTTTGAGCAAGAAAAAACCCTGCTATTTGAACAAAAGCTCAATGAAATTTAAAGAAAAACATTAAAGTCAACTATAGGCTGCCTCACTATCAATGCATTCAAATGTGAAATAATACTGGTGGGATGCTATGTACACTTATCTTCGTATCATGCAAAAGACTCACAATACAAGACAGGTTAACCTTTCCTGAACAGATAACAAACACAAACACATCAAACCTGTAACCTAAGCACACTCAATTTTTAGTGCCTTCCCAGAAGGACTTAAGCTATCTGCTGCCACACAAACACTTATTTCCTTGTAATAAAAGGGTTACTTGTGGTGGGATGTGGTGTGATGTCATGCCAGCCTCTTCTGGGCTGCTGCAGGGAGTGTGTGTGTGTGTGTGTGTGTGTGTGTGTGTGTGTGTGTAGGAATGTGAAGGGCTAAAGGGGATGAGGGTGGGTGCAGGAGGGGACAGAATGGGGGAAGGGGTCCCAAGTGGAAAGTGTCCTGCACCGTTTGACATGGCCACATGCCAAATGCTTACCAGTAAGTACTTAGAAAGTCACCACATTGTTCCTGCAGGAAAAGCAACCTATTAAACATACAGAAACACACTATATACACTTATTACAATCACTGAACAATATGTTTTGTGTTTATAAGTTCGCTGCTTTTGTTTCTAAAGACGGGACAATCGCAGCCTTGTGACTTAAACATAGGGCCCTCTCACGCACTCATAACTAATAAAATGCATAGATGGCACACATGAGTGTACTTCCACTTCCTCTTTTCTGAAGAAAAAAAAACAGCATCGGCTTCAAGAAAGAAAGGGAGCAACAAGAACAAACTTATGCAAGCATTTCAGGAATTAGACAAACAGATACCCATACAGACCTCAGCTGACTGCTGGGAATCCCCCCCTCTCCTCACTACAACACGCTGACTGCCTGACAATATGCGTATGCTCAGTCACTGGGTTAATATCAGCTTGCTGCATGTATACCTGAATATATCTGAACGCTTGAACACAACCGGCAGCACAAGTCCCTCATCCTCCCGTGTACCCCGTTTCTAGGATTTGCACTCAGCTCTCTGCAAGTTTCTGCGTGGTGAAATTATGTTGTCAGGGTGACACAGAGGATGTCGATTTCACCACTGTACAGTAGTTTAACCACTTCCTCTTAGATGGGAGTACTGTACTAACCTGCACCAGATTGTAATTAGTGATCAAGCGAAAGCACTGGCTGCTGCTCCGCTGTTGGGAACAAGTCAAATCAACAGGTCTTCATTGCGGGGTTTAGGTTGGAAGCGGGTGTAACTGTCTCGCCTCGTTAATGAATCAGCTATGTACCGGTAGATACTGTTGAGCTTTGCACACAACCGCCTCAGCAAGTAAACAAGAAGGACAACGGTGGGGATAAAAGTAAAAGGAGACAGGCAAACTTACCAGTATCTCCAGGTGTTTTCATTCTCTCCGCTTTAGCAGGACAGCTAAAGTTTGCGAAATTGGAAAAAAAAATCCACAAAGTTGCTTGTGGAAAGAAAATTAGTCTCTTGGCCTCTTCCTCCCGCTCTGCTTCCCAATCTGTGAAAAACTAGCCGAAGATATGAGGCAAACTTTTAAAGCTTCAGCCTCGGCGGCTCTCTCTCTCTCGGTGCGCTCCTCCACCCGCTCTCAGCCAACGGGCTCGCTTTACGCCGCCACAGCCGCGTCGAGCCTCTCGTCCCGCAACTCGCAGCGCTCAAATCTGCTCAAGTTGCTCAAGAGAAACGGTCAACCGTCCCGACTCGTGCCAACCGAAAAAGCGCCTCGCTCTCGTCTCTTCCGACAACTTCTTTTCGCTAACTGTCCGGTGGCTGTTTACTCCGTCTCAACCGCATCTTCGTCGCTGTTTGGCATCTCTCCGCCGCAACACCGCGCTACTTCTTTGACAGAAATTAAGGTTAAAAAGGAACCTCTCGTTCTTCACACACTTTTTCAATGCTCCACTCACTCTCGCACCACTCAGAGCTCACTCTCTCCTCCCCCCCCGGTGCCTCGCTCCGTCCTCGGAGTGTCGTGTTTCGCTCGCCCTCTTCTTAGCGGGGCCCGCCCACACTGACGGGAGACTGGGAGGGAAGAGCGAGGGGTGGGGGGTGGGGGCTAACGTGGCGAGTCACGCCCACTCACCACGAGCCGGGGACTGGGCTGGCGTCACTGCAGCACGCGGCGTTGCCTGGGAGACCGTAACAGCGCGCGGCCGTGGTGACATCACATTCGAATCCTACGAATAGAGAGAGGTGCGAGAGCGGCTCGAGTCGCAGCGTCCACTTACGTCAGTCAGGTATCAATTAGGCCTCTTCATAGGAGGATATTTACACTTATTAAATTAGTAAAATTACAAGAGAACGTCAGTTAGTGATTAATACTGGCATCAGGGAATTTATACTCATTTTTTGCATGGTTTATGAAAATTATAAATATGAAAATGTGCTACATTTTTCTGCAGGGGCTAACATATTCAGAAGAATAGAACAAAGATAAGATAAAAGTTCTGCATTCCGAAATCAAATTCCATCCACTCTTGATTGACCCAGGGGTGTTTCCAGGATTTATTAAACGGGGTGACACAGTGGGGGCGGGAGGGGGAGGGGCACTAGAGCCTATCCCAGTTGTCATGGGGCAAGAGGCAGGGTACAGTCCTGGACAGGTTGCCACTCCATCACCTAACCACTCATGCTCACATTCACACCTACGTTCAGTTTAGAATCACCAATTAACCTAACCCCCTTGTACATCTTTGGACTGTGGGACCATGCAGACACAGGGAGAATATGTGAAGTCCACAGAGAGAGTGGATTTTAGCCTAGGCCCTCCTGCAGTGAGGCAACAGTGCGAACCAACACATGATTTTCATATGCTGCCCAGTGTTAGATTTGTTACATGAAAGTGGTCCAGCACTCAATTAAAAGTTATAATCCTACTTAAGTAGCTTAACAGTGCATAAATTGAATTATCAAAATGTATTTGAAATCCCTAAAGTAAAAATTATCTTTATATAGAATGATTTCTTCTTCTTCTTTTGGCTGCTCCCATTAGGGGTCGCCACAGCGGATCATCTGCCTCCATCTCACCCTATCCCTTGCATCCTCTTCCTTCTCATGTCTTTTTGCATGTTCTCCTTCACTACATCCATGAACCTTCTCTGCGGTCTTCCTCTTCTCCTCCTGCCTGGCAGCTCCATCCTCAACATCCTTTGTCCAATATATCCACTATCCTTCCTCTGAACATGTCCAAACCATCTCAGCCTTGCCTCTCTGACTTTGTCTCCAAACTTCTCAACATGAGCTGTCCCTCTGATGTACTCATTTCTAATCTTGTCCATCCTGGTCACTCCCAGGGAAAATCTCAACATCTTCAATTCTGCC
>VUQH01033872.1:39114-51795 GCA_015106775.1 Etroplus canarensis | reverse complement strand
CTCCTGACATACTGGGTCCTCATATGCTGACATTATTTGGATTTTCTGCACCTTATTTGTTCTGCTCAGCATAGACCTGTGGCATCCCAAACAAGAGCTTGGCTCTCACTAGGTTAGGACGCGCTAAGTACCAGATTATTTTTTATGTCTGGATATATAAAGGCTTAGAATTAATGAGGGTGTACTTTCTTTGCCACATGACAAAACTGCCTTTATAGATTTAGCAGTTAAATCAGATTTTCAAAAAAAAAAAAAGAGTTTGGTGACTTAGCCACCAGATTAGTAGAGTAAATACATTATTTCATGTAATGAATGCAGTAAATCAAGAAAAGCAATACATACGCCGACCTTACACCCATCTACATCTCTACAGTGGTATTGGGTAGCTATGCCAGCGAGCCAAGTACTGCACTTTTCTCTTTCCCGTCACCCTCCAACTAGTCATGGCAGATGGCTGCCCTTGGCGGTCCAAAGGGGAGTTCGTCTTCCTCACTGTCACCAAGTGCTTGCTCACCTAATTGTTTTCTTTCTCTAGCATCATAGCATCGTCAGCTTATAATATGAAGCACCTTGAAGCGACTGTTTAGTCAACTGATTATAAAATAAATGAAATTTCGTTGTTGAATAGTATTGAATCAGTACAACATGATTGGGATATACACTCACCGGCCACTTTATTAGGTCTGGCTGTTCAACTGCCCCCTTAACGCAAATGCCTAATCAGCCAGTCACATGGCAGCACTTCATCATGCAGTCATGGTCAAGACAACCTGTTTAAGTTCGAGCCGAGCATCAGAATAGAGAAAAAAGGTGATCTAAGTTGCTTTGAACATGGCATGGTTAATTGTGACAGATGAGCTGGTCTGAGTATTTCAGAAAGTTTACAAAGTCTCCAGAAAATGGTCCAAAAAATAGAAAATATCCAGTGAGCGGCAGTTCTCTGGGGGAAGATGCAACGTTGACGCCGGAGGTCGGAGGAAAAAGGGTCAGATAGCTTCAAGTTGACAGGATGGTAACAGTAACTCAAATAACCACTCCTTACAATCAAAGTATGAGGAAGACAACACATTGATCTCTACGCACAACACGTCGCACCTTGAAGAAGTTGGGCTACAGCAGCAGAAGACCACACCGGGTGCTACTTTGTGGACAGGCCTACAATTCATAAGGAATTTAGCGTAACCAACATGAAAGCATGCATCCTTACTGTCTTATATCAACAGTTCAGGGGGATGGTGGTGGTGGTGTAACTTGTGATGTTGTTGCTGATTGTGTCCATCCCCTAAGAGTGTATGTTCGGCTGTTGATCATTGGTTCAGTCTTTGGGGACAGGGCAGGGACAGAAAAAAACCGTCTTATTGCCTATAAAGTTCTATTCAGGGTTCCCTGAGTGATATTTCCCTTCTGTTATAATAGCTAGTAGTAAATGAATTGTGCAGCAAATGTTGGCATGCTAAAAAAATCAATATACATGCCATCACCACCATCTTTTGCATGCTAACTACGAGCGGTTTAGCATCTGCACGTTAGCATTTTGCTCACAGCTACACCTACATGTACACGGTGCAGAACGTGAGTCAACTGAGTCTCATTTGACCATGTCAGGTCAGATTTCACTTCTTCATTCACGTTTGCTTTTATCTACAAGAAACTGTGACCACTACTTGACAGAAAAACAAACACGGCTGTCACTTTCACTGAGCCACACTTGATTGCATGTGTGGTTTATATTTGGCAACTTACCTCGAATCCGGACCCCCATTACCACAGCTGGGCTGTTTTGCAAAGAAAGTTCAGCTGCGTGAATGTTTGTGTGTTTGGCAGTTTCTCAGTTCAGTGCACGCCTGTGATGAACTTGGTTACATGTACTGTATATGTGGTCTGAACATGGCTTGTGAAAATCATTTTAGTGCATTTTTGCACCATATAAACCCGCCTATAACACTATCATGGTGTGGCCATTCTGTAAATGCCCTTTAAACCATTTAGTTGTCTTTTAACTTTTGACCTATTATAGTTGTGTGATCAAATAATATTCCTCTTGGTCAACAATGTGCGACCGATGGCCCAATGCCTTACTTGAATGATTTTTTTCCCCCCTTGGCTACAAGTTCCTTTCTCAGTGTCATCCACTTCTTAAGCCGTTTTTGTCAGGTCAGTAGCACCACTTTATCACATCAGGTCTGCTTCTTGCTTCCTGTGAAATACTCAGATGCGTTTATGAGACGCCTAAGAGAAATTTAAAGCCTCAGTTTGCACCTCTGAGTTTTCGAGCCCCTTTGTTTCACTGTTTACTTTCAAGAGATCTGTTTAAATTCAGTGCAAGAGGAGTCATTGTTCACACCTATTATATATATAGCTTGATGACATTCAATTCGAAAGCCTTCATATCATGAATCTCTTATCATCTGCTGCTTCTCTGGGTTGTTTACAACTCTTAGACTTTTACTTTAAAAAAAAAACAACAATTTGCATCAAGGGAAATGAGCAACAGCAGCAAAAAATGTCACTCAGCTATTCTTTACCTGATTAACTGGCAACTTCATATTGTAAAAGATATGTCAATATTAATAATGTTTCGAGGCTTTGACAAGGCTTTACTCTGGTTTCTCTTCTTACGTTCCAACCACCATGACCCTGAGCATCACCACAGCGGTATTTTGGTTGCTTTCTGGTTAGGCCTCTAGCACACTGTACAGCTACACGATGAACTACCAGCCTTCTTACTCCTGAGCACTTATATAAAGCAGGAAGGCAGGGAAAATACAGTGCAACTAAGTACACGAAAAGATCTGTACTTCCTATCTAAAAGTAACCCATATTGAAAGGAACAAATGAAGAAAATTATTCTTTGTTTCTGTGCACCCAACAACCAGAATCATTTGTATCTTGGGGGTCCAAACCGGCACCTCTCAAATGCTGACTTACTGGAATTTCATGTCAATGATGCATCTTGGTCTCACTGATAGGAAGGAAACCTCAAACCCCTCCTCTGTGAGATACAGAACTGGGCAGTTGCTGCACATCTTAGCAAAACAGGAAATTTCATGTTTCCTTTGCTGCTTATAGCAACAGCTTGCATCATAGTACTTCTGCATATCTTCACATACACACACGTACACCCACACATACACCCTCACATGCTCACCAAGTCCCACAAGAACGCAGCCGCATTTTTACATTGGGTTATCAGGATTGGGGCCTTGTTTTAAACCACACTGAACCAGGCAATTTAAAAACTTAATTAACCCTTTGTTTCAATGCTTCATTTATGTAGACAGTTTTGCTATAAACTGGCTTTATTTCCACCGTGTATTCAAATACATTTCTCAATAACATTCTGCACAAAATACAGTTATCATAGTATCAGTAAGATGTAGGCTTTAAACACTTCTTTTTGATAGATTTTTGCAGAAGTGAAGGCCTAAAGGTGAGGACAAAGACGATAGTAATTCCCGTAAAAAAAAGAAAGATGGGGACAAAAAGCAGGATGTACCAAAAGAGAGATTCCCCATCATCAGAACATTCGAAGAACTTTGAGTTCTCAACTCTGTGTGTATTTTGTGGGACATCCTCACATGTAATATCTGACTTCCCAACCATATTGATTGTCTTTGTTGTTTCAAATGTCCTGAACCATTCAGTTTGGCAGCAGTTGAATGGATTTCCTGTGAGGTAAATAGTCTGAAGTTGTGGGGCCAATGCATTAGCCTGAGCAGAGGGAATGGTGGACAGCCAGTTGTCCCTCACGTCGAGTACTTTCAGGTCAAGGTTTTGAAGTGAAGGAGGAAAATGGGCAAGAGAGTTCCTTGATATGTTTAACGACTTCAGACTATGGAAATCAGAGAAGTCTATGTCTTGTATGTAAGTGTTTCCTAAACCTAGATGCTGTAATGTCTTGCTAAGACTTTGTATTGATTTATGGACATTCAGTCCAGGGTTATCAGACAGTTCCAAGTGTGTTAGCGACAATCCTGTGAAAGCAGTGTCTGGAATTGTTTTAAGGTTGCATCCCTTAAGGTAAAGTTGCCTTAGGGATATAACATTTTTCCAACCTATGCAAGCTGAATTAGTGTGTGTGCTGATCTCAGTTTCCTCTGAAAGGCAAATGTCAATGTTGTTATAGCTGAGATCCACCGAGCGGATGTGTTGCAATGAAGAAAATAATCCCAATGGCAGCCAATTAAGACCATTCAGGCTTAGGTTAAAGTATGTCAAATTGCCAAGAGAGATCAGTGTATCTTCATCTGCTGAAATGTTGTCCAGTCTGTTGTTGCTGACATCCAGCTCGTACAAGCTGCCAGAGAACTGTTCTGATGTCAGATTTAAGGTTTTCAGGCAGTTGGTGCACATTTGAAGTCTGGACAGGATGGGCATTTTTCGGATGAATCCTTGAGGGAAATACGCTACCTGGTTTCCTCTCAGATCTAAAATCTCTAGAGAGGAGATATCACCGTGAAGATTCTCATCCCACAACTCAGCAGTCACATTTCTCACGTGCTTCTTGAAATTATAGAACTCGACCGTTTTAGTTGAGTTGGGGAACAGAGCATCGTCTGCCAAGTGCTCATAGAATTGAATGGTGTTGTGAGACAGGTAAAGGTTCCTTAAATGGCTTTGGCTGGGCAAAAACGGAAAGAAGAGGAGTTGGTTGTGTGATAGGTCGAGAGTCTCCAGCTGGAAAGTGTCATTGAGGTCTTGTCTCGCGATGAACCACTCAATGAAGTTGTGGCTGGCATTGAGGACCTCCAGCTGGATCATGTGGAAGTCAGTCAGACACGGCAGGTAGTTGAAGGCCAAGTTGAGTCTCTCTAGCTTCAGGTTTCTGTTAAAAGCGGCAGCAATCTCAAATATTAAATTTCTTTGTAAGTCGAGTTCTTTTAGTTGGTGCAGATCCTTGAATGAGTCTTCATCCACTCTCTGCAAGAGGTTTCCAGAAAGATTGAGGTACTCCAGGGACGTCAGATTTTGAAGAATTGTGGTGGCCATTTCATTATCAAGCTTATTCTCAGAAAGATCGAGAGCTATCAGACCAGTTAACTTTTTTAATGCAAGGCTGGTTTCTTCATAGCCAATATAAAGACTGTTATTTGCTAGATTTAGGCTTTTTAACAGTTTTGAGTCTTGGAAAGTGTTTGGGTCCAGATTCTCCAAATTGTTACAAGCTAAGCTCAAGGAGTTTAGCGAGGGGTAACGGAGAAGAGAGGCATTCTGTAGTGTTTGAATGTGATTGTAGTTGAGCTGAATCTCTTCTATGTTGTTTGGTAGGTCCTCAGGCACAGATGAGTGCTTGCCATTATTGCAGAGAGCCGTTCCTTGTATCTGCAGAGAAAATGAAAGCACATATTAAGCACATAAAGTTTGTGTACTGTTTGCCACTTTATGGCTTTTTAAAAATCCCACAGATGCTTAATTTCTTTCTAGCATAAAAATATATTTGAAGAATCTGAAAAACTTTAGGCACAATATTAGACATGCATTTGAAATATTTATTTTTAAATACAGTAAAAATAACTCTTAGGCTTAAGTTAGTCCTTTGGGCACTTATATCAGCCAGCTTTCATTTAGGAAGGTAAAGTCCGTTGGGCTTTTACAGCCGAGCCTACAAGGCTCATCGGGCCGGAGCTTATCTCCGGTTTCTGTAGCATGAATCATTATACCACCGCCCCTGCTTTCATTTGTGAAGGGTTTGGTGTTAATGCTATTATATCACTGGTCATATCATGAGACATATATGTCTTAGGCATGCTAGTCACATAGCTCTAGAGGTGGCAATTCTAGAAAAGTTGGCAGGTTATAAAACTTATTTGACGTGAACCTTTATTTAACTGACAAAGGTCATTTTACTGAACAAATTTAAGTGTATTTTTTTAAATATACAAAAATGTAAATTTGACGGCAGCAACACAATCAACAAAATTTGGGACAGAGTTAAATAAGACTGAGAAGTGCACATTATATTCAAGTAACACTGGTTTGGCAGACTCCACATTAAGGAGGCTAATTGGGATCCTGTAAGATATCGTGATGGAGTATAAAAGTAGCATCCATCAAAGGCTCAGTCTTTGCCAGCAAGAATGAGCCATGGCTTTGTGCCAAAATTCATGATTAAATTGTTAGTCAGTTTCAAAGGAACATTTTTCAACACAAGATTGCTGAGAATTTAGGTATTTGCAGTGCGTAATATGAAAAGACTCAGAGAATTCTGAGACATCTCAGTATATAAAAGGACCCACGATTGAATGCGCATGATCTTCAAGCTCTCAGGCAACACTGCCTTATGAAGGCCATCATGCTTTTGTGATAAATATACCAACCAGGGCTTAGGAGTACCATTGTTACTTAATGCAGTCCATCGCTACATCCAGAAATGCAACTTTATGCTCCATTTAAAGACCAAAAGACTATGGAACCATGTGCTGCGTTCAGATGAGTCCACATTTACAGTGACTTTGAGGTATATATTAGGAATTTAGAGAAATGTATGTGATCATCAAGACAACATATCTTCCTGAGACTTCCATGCTGATTTCAGCAGGACAATTCCAGACTACATTCTGCATGGGACACAACAGCATGACTTTCTAGACACGGAGCATGTGTGCTTTACTGCCCTTCTCCCAGTTCAGATCTATCCCCCGTTTTCATTTTAAAGTGTATGGCGCACCATGAAGAGGGGAATCAGACAAGGGCAAACACACACTGTTAGGACAACTGAAGTGTTACATCAAGCTAGAATGGACAAGATTTCTAATTGCAAAACTACAGTAATCAGTATATTCAGTTTCAAAATTACTAAAAGGTGATGTAACACAACAGTTAAACACGCTTCTGTCTCAGTTTTGTCGAGTATGTTACTGCCATCAAATTTTATATATGCGTATATTTACAAAATGCAACTATTAATCTTTTCTCTGAACATTTTCATTGTACTTTGCATAATATTCCAAGTTTTCCAAAAATGGGGACTGTATTGGACTGATTTTGAAATTTGCAAGAACTATTTGAGATGCGTAAAGAAATGTTTCAAATCGCTTTGTTCATCCACTGATTTTTTTTCTTAAGCCCCCCACAAAGTCTGAATTTTAACAAAACACCTCAAAAGCAAATTCCATTCAAATTAATCTTCAAAATTACATAATCTATAGTGATTTGTCAATGCACATCATGCTAACTCACTAAACCTTACCTACAAATGAGCGTTTGGCTCAGTTTGCATCAAAACACTATTATCCTTGTCACAGGCTCACAGAAAAGACAGTGGGCTGTAGATATGTGATCTTGTTGATCACACCATTAGGTGATACAAATTTCATCAGTTCCTTGACGTATCACTTTTCCATTAGTGTTCTGAGTCACAGGACCACTCCAAAAATATTTTTTGCACACTGGAGGTGTGTTTATTTAAAGAAAACTGACAAATGTATAGAAAATTCACATTTTAACTAAACAGATCCAATCTTTTTTCTTCTGCGTGCTAGTTTTCACTTTAACCAGGTAACAAACTGTGTAAAGAAAGCTTTTATTGCTTTATTTCAGCTGACAGACTTCATTTTTAGAATCCTTTTAATTCTTAAAAATCTAAGTCAACTATAAACACTTAGCAGGGAGAATTTATTTCTTTCTCTTACCTGGCAACCACTTTCATTATTAATATTAATCTTTTTAGACTTTGTGGCTTATTAGAAAGTGTGACATTAATAAAATGTGCTTCCACTATATTAGTCCAGCGTTCCTCCCATAGCACTATAGTTAAAAGATTTTATGGTAAATACGGACAAACCTGAATGGACACATTTTTTTTTCATGCCTTTAGAAGAGAAGTAATAGTGTGACTAGACTTTTTAATAATGCTACATAAAAAATATATTTATATAATCCAGTTAAATTCAGTTTCATTTATATAGCGCCAATTCATAACAAAAGTCGCCTCAAGGCGCTTCACACTGTACGGGAAATACCCAACAGTATTAGAGAGAAAACTCCAACAATTAGACGATCCCCTATGAGCAAGCACTTGGTGACCGTGGGAATGAAGAGCTCCCTTTTAACAGGAAGAGACCTCCAGCAGAACCAGGCTCAGGGTGGGGCAGTGATCTGCGTCGACCGGTTGAGGGTTAGGGGAAAGAGAAGAGAGAAAGGAGAGCACAGAGAGACACGGACTATGGTAGAGAGAGAAGACAACATTCAATGACATGCAGCAGTAACACATAAATGCATGGGGGGTGAAAAGAGGTGGGTGGAGAAGAAATGCCCAGCACATCATAAGAAGCCCCCCAGCAGCCTAAACCTGCTGCAGCAATACTAAGCCCTAACTATAAGCTTTATGAAAAGGAAAGTTTGTAGCCTGATCTTAAATGTAGAGAGGGTGTCTGTCTCCTGAAGACAAACTGGGAGCTGGTTCCACAGGACAGGGGCCTGATAGCTGAAGACTTAGCCTCCCATTCTACTTTTAAAAACTTTAGGAACCACAAGTAGGTCTGCACTCTGAGAGAGAAGTGCTCTAATGGGAAAATATGGTATAATGAGGTTTTTAAGCTAGGATGGGGCCTTGTTTGTTTGTTGTTGTTATTTAAGACTTTGTAAGTGAGTAGAAAGATTTTAAATTCAATTCTTGATGTAACAGGGAGCCAATGAAGAGAAGCCAATATAGGGGAAATATGATCTCTCTTTCTAGTCCCTGTCAGTACTCTCACTGCAGCATTTTAAATCAACCAGAGGCTTTCAGGAAGCTTTTAGAACAGCCAGATAACATTACAATACAATAATTAAAATTACAATAATCAAGCCTAAAAGTAATAAATGCACTAGTTGTAAATGATTGACAAAAGTAATGAGTGACTAGTTTTTCAGCAGCACTCATGAGGCAGGATGTTTATAAGTTTGGTGATATTGTGCAGATGAAAAAAGGCAGTCCTACATATTTGTTCCAATGTGAGCATTAAAAGTACAAGTACAATGTTTGCAGAGGAGACCCCAAGATATGATATTATCAAGATACGAAATTATTGTGAATAATCATTTTAGGATATGCAATGTATTGCAATAACATATATTGTGATACACTGTGATTTGTCACCCTTTTTTCAACTGCAAATTATATCCCCAAAGGTAAACTTTGTCAATATCTGTTTCATCTAATAAGATTAAGTTCTACGTCTGCTCCTCCCGCTTCAGTCATTTGCATTTCTGCAAAACTGGAATGTTCAAGCAGACAGACTGAGAAACGCTGTCATTGCAACCTGTCATAACTGACAAACTGAACTGTTTCTGTTCCAGTCTAGTCCAGTTTAAGTGGATACAAACATGTGTAGACTATTGTACGACTTTGTGTGTTTTGAACAGTGCAACTTGTACAACAAAAGTTATGCAGCCAGTTCAGCAGTTGAAGAACAGTAGAAAAGTAGACATGGACTAAGTAGATTGACTGAAAACTCAACTGCTTTTTTTATTCTAATGTTAAAAAGAGGAAATTTATATAATGCTTGGAATTTATAGAATAATATATTCATATTTTGTAAAATATAGTTGTACTATGGTGTATTGATTTTTTTTCACCCCGATCCCTAATGTTTACTAAGGCAAATAAATTGTTTGTTATGAGACATGCTACATATTTCCACCTGTATTCCTGAGACTTATGTTGGGACCAGTTTTCATTAAGCTGATCAGAAAGAAAGAACAGTAACTCACCACCTGACATCGACTGTGTTGTGGATGACTTGAGACCAGTGACAGGATTCGCCATATGTGCAACAGGCAAAGAAGTATGGGAGTGAACCCGTGGACTGGCATTTTATCATCCTTACTGCAGAGAACACAATAGGAGGAGTATCATTAGTTATTATTTTCAAAATGTTATTTTGTTTAAACAGTAGCAGTAGAAAAGTGTAGCTGACTGTTCACGACAGGCATGACAGGTGATTTTGACTTACCTGTAGCTATGACTATTTGCATGTGGTAAAAACCAGTGTGTTAACACATTGTAAAATTATTCATCATGTGTTAAAACTGATATTTGCGTCTAAAAAAAATTTGAGAAATCAGCTTTTCCATTTTAAAGGACTACCAAAAGAGGTGGCAGGCTAATATGGTAAATTTAACTTTGTTAGCCAGGTTTCAGTTTCAGCTTATATGATGAGCTTTCATACTGTAAAAGACAAATTTCTTATCAAACTTCTTATCAAGAGTTTTGACTTAATTTTTTTTCTTACCCACTCATATCTAAATGACTTCGCAGACATATAGGAATGGCGTCCAGTTCATGAAACTTTCACGCAGGAGGAATATAACCCTTGCTCTGTTTATGCCCACACCGTGCAATCTATTTCATTTTTTTAATTATGTGTGCATGATCCCATACGGCGCTTTGGATTTTGACCTGTCTCAGCTTGTTGTAAATGATGGTGAAATTTTATCATGAGCTCAGCAGCTGAGAATTTTGCTAAAATTTCCCAGATTTCAAATCAACCCACTGTGCGGCACATACTGAGCGTGGAGGCCGCGCGTTCCTCTTTGGCTTGCATGTAACCTGTGCATTCTAATGCAAACATGGTTTCTAGGAGGTGAAAATAGTTAATTAATAAGAAAAACATTTAAAAAAAAATGTTATGTCCTCATTTTTTCAGCATGCCACTTTTTTGTTAACCACAGTTTGCACAGCTTGCAGTGAGTAGCTATACTGCTGCTTACAACACAGTTTCTTGGAGAGAAGTTGACCAGTAGGAAGAAGACATATGCTGTATCGAGAATATACAGCTTTTTCTATCTGATTTTTACTGGACGTGATGCATCTTGTTAAAAACATACAAATATAAGGCACACTTACTTTGCACATGGGTTGCCCTAATGTACACTATATGTACACTATGCATTCCCCTACAAAATCAGTGTTGTGAGATGTGTATATATATATCTACATATCTATCTATATCTATATATATCTATCTATCTATATCTATATATATATATGTGTGTATATATATATATGTATACACACACACACACACATGAACCTGCCATGATAGAATGTATTCAAAAGCAGGTGATCCTTAGAGTATCTTACTCAAATGCACCAATTACAAACAAGTTTAAAGCAAGCATTCTTTCTTTAGACAATGCACTTTGCATTTTGTAGTTGAGTGTCAGTGCATTCTGCAGTGCAGAGTGCATTTACTTACACTGGTGGTTAGGTGTGGATTTGCCAAGCCACTGACGGTTGCTCTCCTGACCATATCGCTGGTTGATTCGCTGTTGCAGAGCGCGTTCACATGTGTGTGAAGTTCAGCTGCTCTCCCTTGCACTGACTGAAGCACTGATGCCCCTTCTTTACTATTCACGGAAGTAGGCAGGCAACGGAAACCGAGTCACATGGACAAGCTGCAATCAGGCAGAGGTTCTCAAGCCTGGGGCCACAGGAAGGCGAATGCAGGCTCAACAGCTCTAAACCACTACTGTTCAAATGTTTCTTTTTTTTCTTTTTTTTTTCTTTCTTCACAACACCACCAGTAATATACAGACAGCTGGAGATGGTAGCACAACTGCTACCACAAAACCGATGAGAACACACCCTTCACACTCGTTGCTCATTCTGATCAGCCAAGCTACTCAAGAGGAAACCACTCAAATGCACACACCCTTCCTGCCTTATTTTTGGCCTGTTGCTGCAACATTCTAAAGACATATATGTGCACACACATACATGCACGCTCAACGCTATTCATTAAGTGACATCTTAAGAGGGCACTTTGCTTCTGGGTCAGATATAAGACAAGGAATCACAGCATAACTGCAGCAAGGGAACAAAGTCCTCTAAGGTTTATAGGTAACGTTCTTTACTAAAAACCAAGCTCGCTTTTTGTCAGTTGTGAAACTCCAGCTGTGAACTTGAGTCTAATTTGTAGTCAAGAGTGGGTGCAAGAATGGGGAATTAGGAATCAGGAAGTGATGGTGCCTTCCGTGGAGAGTTGATTGGTCAGGCATTCCTTCCTGTTTTCACACAGGACATCTCACTTCTGGCTGTGTTGCAAGGTTGGGTGGCAACAAGTTTTCTGATCCAGAAGGTTGTGAGACGCTGTTTAAACTTGATTAGATAGCTGCTTATACATTTAAATAAATAAATAAATAAATAAATAACTCAGTGTTTCCATTTTGTTGACCATGGCCAGCAAGAAAACATAATTAAAAAAGGAGGGCTTTGCAGATGTTTTCTGAGAGTTGAAATACCTTCAGCGTCTTCCGCAGGCCTCTGGAATACACACAAAGTGTTTTGGCGTGCAGCACTGAACGTTTACAGAAACTGCATGAAACCCCCACAGGACACCTTTTATTATCACAGTTAATTATAACATGTAAATGGCAGTCAGCCGTATCAACAAAAATACCTTTACGCTGGAGATAAAAATCTATGCAGTTTGTTGTGTTACACCAGTGAGGTGACCTTTAGTGGCTTCAGGTGCAGGTTTACGGGTTTGTAGGTTTTTAGGTTTATTTGTGTGGCCTTGCTCACATCCAGTTGTGACAGTGTGCAGTGCCTTGTCAGTTGCCACCCGTCATTTGTGTCGGTCTAAGCAGACTGAGAGAAAGCAGTTCTTGCACTGGATTTGCTAAATGTTGTTAACACGTGCACGATGTATGAGTTTTGGACACTTTTTTTTTTTTTTTTTTTTTCTGTTTTAGCTG